>JAKTRK010000067.1:0-55327 GCA_030579675.1 Liangdongia quercuum | reverse complement strand
TTTTTTTTTTTTTTTTTTTTTTTTTTTTTTTTCTTTTTTTTTTTTTTTTTTTTTTTTTTTTTTTTTTGCCCTTAGCTGAAAATGGGAATTCTGGGAGAGCGTAGAATGAGATAATAAAACTAAATATATATTAAAACCACACTAGTTTGCTTGTGCAGAAGGTGAATAGGGGGTTTGTCCTGCTGGCTGAGTAGTGCGTAATATAACGGGAACAGGAGATAAGGGTTATAAGTCTGCTGCGTCTAAAGTGCTAGAAATCCAAGATTGTAGCACAAGGCCTTTTTTATGTATGTTTTTCCACTTATGATAGATATGTAGAGAAAGATAAGTTTTTTTATAATGAAAGCCCCCCCTGTTGAAATTTGTTATTAGTGCTGTGGAAAGCAAGACAAATCAAAAAAAAAAAAAAAAGAATTGGAACAGAATTTCTACTTTGAACTTTTAGTGGTAGGCTGAGGTAATCGGTTCTACGAATGTCTATACGTGTTTAGATATATCCATGATCCTAAAACGGTTATAAAATTAGAAGCCGAATTACTAATGGAGTTTCGTGCGAAGAGCGTTTCAACGGAGTGATAGATAGATAGATACAGCTGTCATTGTGGTGGTTGTCTTTTTTTTTTTTTTTTATATATATTATATGAAAAGGAAGGGATGGGTTAGAGGCTGTGGGCTGTGGGCTGTGGGCTGTGTACCGTTAATAGTATTAGTATTAGTATTACGATTATTACGATTATTACGATTACCCACACTCTTTAGTCTTTTCACGATTTCTGGTGTCCCCCGGTCCGTTGAGCTGTTGAGCTGTTGAGCTCTTTCTCTTACTGCCAATCTCTCGCGGTGCCAACCTATTAGTAATTCGCTGTGGATAATAAGTATGGCTAAACCGAAAGTTGTGATAGAACGTTCTAGAAACTGCCGGAAGATGATGCAACCGTATGTGACGCCTCTCTCCAGGCCCTTACCCAGTGTGGTTCGCTCAAACGAAAGGCTGATTGCCAGTGGGAACCACTGTGAAGAGAATAGAAGCAATGTGCAGTAGTGTCCGAACGCTCCCTCCCTCCCTTTCCCCCCTCCTCCTTGTGAAGTACCATGAGCGATCGCAATGTTGAATTGAAGATCTTGGTTGCTGAAACACTCAGCACTGTATCAATAGTGCGTAGTGCGTGTACCATTAATTTGCATAATGCGAGACGCCTTCCTTATAAGCAAATTAGCTATTGTTGTATGTAGCTGTGTAGAAGATGGTCTGGTCTCGCTGTGTGACTGAAGAAATCGCTCTGCATTGACTGTCATCGTGTGTGATCCTGATTATACAAGAGTAGATCTACCGTGTTGCTTGCAATTGATTGTGCTCTACTTTTCTGCTTTTCGAAAATATATATGGCAAAAGCACGTCATTATATAGTATTGATGAGTAGAATGACTGGTACCCGTAGGTGTCGTCGTCACTAGCAAAAAAAAAAAAAAAAAACTGAATAAATACGATTAGAAAGGAGGGAAATCTTTCATATATATCTATATCTATCTATATATATATATAGTGTAAGTGATCTAATTTTTTTTTTTTTTTATGGGTTCTGCTGTTAGTTTCTGTATTTTTTCGTTACATTTCCTCGGTTTTCAAAAATGGCTATATCGTAGATATTTGTATACTAATAAAACTTTTAATGATCTAGAAAACTTTATAAAAGCTAAAGTTTCATAAATCCAGAGCAATCACAAATTTAATACCTATTCTGTGGCCTGGTGGCCTGGTGGACTGGGAGTAGCAACATCTACGGAACTTCTTCTTAGACCGAGTTTTCGCTCATCAACTTTGCAGATCTCCGTTCTATGGAAGAGCTAGTACTTGCTTGAATATGAATATGAATATGAATATATATATATACACACTTGACTATATAAGTGAGATCTTATGATTACAAGAGACAAGAGACAACATAGATACCACAACGGTCATCTGTATGATGATCACATAGAGCTGGTCTACACCTGTAAGCAGCTAGCACAAGTATGATCAATAGAGAGTTTGTTTTTAAGCTCCCCCACTCCCCCCCCCCCAAAAAAAATGAGAAAAAAAAACACATAACGCCGAGCTAGCCTACACAAACGGATTGGTATCATGAGTTATAGCATTAATAATATACAAACCAAATTACAAAAAAACCCTATCCTTAAATAAAACCAATCACCCGCAATTGAAAGAACATGAAAACTGACATTGTGGAAACAATCTAGTTACCAAAACCATACAAAGTACGACCTTGTCTCTTCAAAGCGTAAACGACATCCAAAGATGTGACGGTTTTTCTCTTAGCGTGCTCAGTGTAAGTGACAGCATCTCTGATAACGTTCTCCAAGAACGATTTTAGAACACCACGGACTTCTTCGTAGATCAAAGCTGAAATACGCTTGACACCACCTCTTCTAGCAAGACGGCGGATAGCTGGCTTGGTGATACCCTGGATGTTATCTCTCAAGATTTTTCTGTGACGTTTAGCACCACCTTTTCCAAGACCTTTTCCTCCTTTTCCTCTACCAGACATTGTTGATGATAATAGTACTTGTTGTAGTTGATGTTCCTGATAGACTGGAAACAAACAAACAAGCAAACCAAAAAAAAATAAAAGTGCGAATTCACAAGTATTTAACCCTGAATGGGGAGCGTTGCGAATGGCGAGAGCCTGGCACACAAAAGACCAATCAAAATTCAGATTCAGTCTTTTGGTGGCAATTCTGGCTTAAGACAAGCTTGGTGTACTGAAATTTACCACTGTCCTATACATGACCCAAAAATCGAGTGGGTTTAGTTCGGATATTTAGTATGGACAGGCTGCGAAAAAAGCTCGAATTGGTGCAAATGGCGCAGTGTCTTTACAGGAAAACCCGTTCTGAAATTTACGCCCTGTTCTTGTTCTTGTTGCTACGAAAAGCTCTTTTTCTTGTTTTTCCTACGATCTGGCTCTCTATCTTATTTTCGCTATTTGCCTTTACAGCTGCAGTGCTCAAATTTTCACAAACAAACACGTAATTTCCAGCACGATAACACAAAGCTTTGTTAGTGACAGGATTTACCTCCTTGAAGAGTAAACACCAGAACAGATCTGCTCTCTGAGGGAAAAAGCCAGTTTTTCATTTTTCCCAACATGGCCCATACTAAAATCCTAAAGTTATGACGTTTTTTTGGCCATGCGATAATTTCAGAATTGCCGCCCACAAACGTAAACTTGAAAAGACATTCCCGCACTTTTCAAAATCGAACAAAAAAAAACCTCGAGTATAAAAAAAGTCGAATCCGCACTTTTTTTTTAATACTTCATTCCTACCTACCCCTTCCCATCATCCGCAACCATCAACAATGGCCAGAACTAAGCAAACAGCAAGAAAGTCCACTGGTGGTAAAGCCCCAAGAAAACAGCTTGCTTCTAAAGCAGCAAGAAAATCAGCTCCATCGACTGGTGGTGTCAAGAAACCTCACAGATACAAACCAGGTACTGTTGCTTTAAGAGAAATCAGAAGATTCCAAAAATCCACTGAACTATTGATCAGAAAGTTGCCATTCCAAAGATTGGTCCGTGAAATTGCTCAGGACTTCAAGACTGACTTGAGATTCCAATCTTCTGCTATCGGTGCTTTGCAGGAATCCGTCGAAGCTTACTTGGTTTCCCTATTCGAAGACACCAACTTGGCTGCTATCCACGCTAAGCGTGTCACTATCCAAAAGAAAGATATCCAATTGGCCAGAAGATTGAGAGGTGAAAGATCATAGATCATTTTTTTTTCTTCAATTCTAGGGAAAAAAAAAACATCAACTCTTTCTTCTGTCTTTTTTTTTTTTAATTGTTACTATATTTCTCGGTATTGGTTTTGGGATTTCACTATAGGTTATTTTTTAATGTAAATTATGTTTCAACGTGTGAGTTTTTTGAACTGTACTTTGTAGTGCAAGTCTGTCTACCTTGAAAGCTGAAACACTTGTTTTTTTTTTTTCCCTCTTCTTTTTACTATATGTTATATTGGGTAAAAAGTGAGCCTTATTTATGTATTGACTATGGGGTGGGTTAGTTTTATTTTTTTTTTCACTTGAGTAGAGAGATATCATTGCACGGGGGCGACGGTCGGACTAGCTGTTCTCTGTTATTATCTGTTTGAATTTGATTCAATTATTGTACTTGAATGTTCTTGTCTGACGTAGCTACTAAACAATAAATGAGGAGCGGTAAGATAATGACAGCCAGCATACGAAGATAACCCACAGCGAATGTGTATTAAGCAGCAGGAAGAATTAGTCCACCAGTTCAGAGTTGCTCGCTATGGGTAACCTGTCCAGCGGTTAGAGGTTTGGAGTTGGTGCATTTTGGGATTTAACCTCTTGTTTTAACCGGATTAGGACATACGTTCCAGGCTCGATTAGCCTGCTGTCTACTAAGATACACATAACAACGTTCGTATATAATAGAATGCTAGCCAGGCTCTCATTCCACGAAATGTCCAAGGGCAAGGCTAAGAGCAAGATGGGCGTGATTAAAGAGGTGTATGTTCAGCTCCAGCAGGAATTGCTCAAGTTTGAAGAATTCAAGATCGTTTTCTATATTTCCCTAGTCCTGTCAACTTTATCGCCGTTGATTTACTATACCTATGCGAACAAAAAAATTCACAAGGTGAAGCCATTGCCTGCTAAACTAGCGAACAACAAGGAGCGGAAATTCGGCCATTGGGTTCCAGAAGACTTCAAATTTCCTACTCCAAAGCCATATCCATACTGGAATGTCAAAACAACAAAACCGTTACCGTACCGTGCTTTCAAGCATAAGTACAACGTTACAATGGGGATTACAAACATGGAGTATGACGACTGGATAGAACTGGATAACGAATGGATGAAGTTCCATGACCTGAAAGTCCAAAGAATCAAAGAAAGAGGTGAAAAAGTGTATGGGACTTTACCTGAAGCATTCCCAGCAGCTTTAGAACTGCTGCAAGAGCTTCGAGAATACCTCCCAGCAAGATATCCTTCTCTATTCCGCAAGACAAGTTACGGGATTGACAACATATTGACAGGAGAGCAGCACTATACGCTGGAGCCAAAAGAGGACCCGATGGTTATTGTGGCCAAGTTAATCAAGGATGATGTTGCAGTCATGTTAGAAAACGAACAGGGTGAATACGTTTTGAAAGCTGGATGCATTGTACTGCCTGGGTTCTGGAGGCTGGTTGATAAGATCAATAAGCCGTTGTCTGAGATCCACACGAGTGCTAACGTTCCAAAGTATGACACTAATTTGAGAAAAGGCATGGAAAAATTCTTCACGAGGTTAATCCCAGAGAGGCCAGTTGTCAGAACGAATTACTCCATTCAAATTGACGATGGCTTAGCTTGGTCCAAGACCCTTGGTAACGAAGATGATGACGATTTTGACCGTCATGAAGGCCCACCAGTGAAGGCCAAAAGCATTGACGAAGTGTATTATAGATCGGAACGTCAATCGTTGAGAAGACTGCCAATCAGTGGAGCCGTGATCTTTACAATCGGATACTATTTCATGCCACTGAAGGACATTTGTGATGAGCCGTACGTCCCAAAAAGACTGTATGATGGATTAACTAGCTGGACTGAAGATGTTCGTAAATATAAAGGTTTTGTCAAATTTGAAGACGTTGTCTTACCATATCTTGCGGAAAAAGCCAAAGAGCAAGAGGCAATGGGTTATACAGAGGACAAGGAAGTTTCTAATTTCCCATTCTAGTACTTGTTTCTTCTTAGTTTATGACTAATAGTATTTATTTTCATGCAGGCGGTAGAAAAGATGCAAATAGAACTGTTTGTAGTGGAACCCATACTAGCAACCATAAGATCCATAAATCCGCTCCATTTCCATCTCCATAGCATAACTGGCATGCTAAATACCAAAATGGTAGTGGAATAAACGATGTGATTCGATTAATGATCTGAACATGGACAAATCCAACGATAATCAGGGTATATACGATTGTTAACATTGACAAAGAGGGGAATCTTTTGTAGAAAAAGACAGATGATTTTGAAAGTAGAAATACCATTGGAAAGGCGATGACGAAATTGAACAGATTATTCGGGGACCAGTATTTCAAAAATCCAACATTCCAATAATGAGATTGTGCAAACGTGAAAAGTGAGGGAAACAGCGCATTACACCATTCACCTCTCTCAGGACAGAATTCGGCATAAGGGATGTAGTTCAGAAGAAGGATTGATGATCCCAGTGCCAACCCCGAAATCAATGATAGTATTGATCTGATTGTGAATAAATCATGAAGAAATAAAACCCCAGTAACTATCGAGTTTGATCTTGTAAGGAAAGCCAGTCCGAAAAAAAATGATGAAGACAGATAGTTTATCGGGCGTTGAATTTTTCGTTTGGAGTCTAACGAATACCTCAAGGAGGATTCCCTCAAGTATAAGCCAATGAAAGTGCAGAACGTACATAGATTTTCAGAATAGGGGACCGATGAAAATATCCCTGCCGGCGACAGTATGAACATCAACGATGATTTTATACTAATTTCATGACACTTCGGATCTCCAATGAAATATAATTGTGTAATTTGGAATAAGAGCAAAGTTGATAGGTAGTTCAGTAAGTTGGATATAATTGTAGCTATCAAAAAATTATCAGTATCAAAGTAAGTGCCTATAACTTGTACTATTCTCCACCATAAGGGGCCAAACACCCATTCGTGCTCGAATTGTGCACCACTGTGGAATAGCCTGTAGAAGTAGACGTTGTCCCAGACAACCAACTTTTGTAGCACATTGTCAAAAACTGAAGAGCTAGTAGCTGCTAGTTGAAGACTCGACGACGATTTATCAAATTGATTTTGAACGCAGTAGACAAGTGCAAATTGTATAAATTTGATCAGTGAGAAAAACAGTGATATCTTCAATATATCATTGCGTTCCATTTGGTGCTGGGTCGACTCACAATGGTCTGGTGCCTCATCAGCCATATTTTAAGCAGTTTACTTTCTCACTAATTGCTGCCATTTTCATATGTGTATATAACCAATCTGAGTGAAATACCTTATTTGCAGCGCTTTATATGACGGGAGTTTGGAGTGAGAAGATTTGAGATAACTTAGTTGATTCACCAACTACTGGACACGATTAAGATGTCATTGTTACCTCTAGTGATAGAGAAAAGAGATGGTAAGCTTTTTGTTTTATCTTTGCTTTCTTTTGCAGGGGTTGAGAGACTGTTCGATGTGCCTAGATTTAAACTTAACGTTGTGTCAGTCAGCAGGCGAGCGGCGGATGTACATTCGAAACCTCTTCGAACCCCCTACAGTTTAGAACTTTTGAACAACTAACATTCAAAGCATATTGCTGGGGAAGTTGCTCTGGCAGTGGATGGGTATGGGGTAGATGGATCCTATTTGTACTTATTATTATCGGATTGCTCTTCATTGTCGTGACCGCGATCCGAGCTAACAGGAAGCGAATATCGGAGGGGCGAGAGCCCATTCGCGGGACCTCCTGGCTGACGCCGCCGAGCTACCACCAGGCTCAGCAAGAAGCTCGCACACAGCAACCCTTCGTGCCTCCCTACACAGCGACTGCCAATGAGAACGATGCTGGGTATTATGATGGACAGGGGCTTTTCCATGTGAATTCTAAAGCCCGCGAGGCATTCCCTCCACCGTTCTCAACACTGATACCAGACAACAGCGGTGTAACACCGCTCCCGGAAGCACATGCCCACTCACCGACACCATACGCCGCTGGACTTGATGAGCCAGGGCACAATTTTACCAGAGATTTTTCGATGTATTACGGTACGACTGCTGTCAGCGGAGCGGCAGAAGCGTCCTCCTCCAACCAACATGCGACCGAGCCCCAAACTGGAGACCTTCAGAGGCCTCCGGGTCCGCCCCCTGCCCACGTGAAGAGTTGATTACGATTCTCCGCCTGTTCTCCGCAGGCTGTCTAGCAAGAATTTGTGCAATAATAGGCTATAAGGTGGGTCCTGACCACTCAAGGCGCTATCCTTCAGCCAAAAATCGCTATCCCGCTTTAGAACGCGCGCGCACTATTACTGTTTTTGGCGCGTGGGGATAATACCGCCAGTAATATATAAAGACCGTTCACCTTGTCCCATTAACCGTAGTCCTTGAAATAGAGCGAACTCCAAATCCAACGAACCTGAAGTAGCTACACTAGTAACAATGGTTCAACCTCAATTGAAATGCCCTGAACTTATCAGAAAAGGTGCCTACGTCAACGGCGAATGGCTGACTGCTGGACCTCTTTTCGAGGTCACCGACCCAGCTACTGACGAAGTCATTGCTAAACTTCCAGATCAAGACCTCGAAATTGTCGATCTTGCCATCGATGCTGCTTATACTGCTTTCCAAACATACAAGAAAACTACACCAAGACAAAGAGCAACATGGCTCAGAAACCTTTACAACTTGATGACCGAGCATAACGAAGACTTGGGTAAGATTGTCACATGGGAAAACGGGAAATCTCTCGCTGAAGCCAAGGGTGAAGTCGCATACGGTGCTTCCTATTTCGAATGGTACGCTGAAGAAGCTCCAAGAATCTATGGTCACACCATACAACCTGCATTCCCACAAAACAGAGTCTACACCATTAGACAACCTGTTGGTGTTTGCGGTATTATTACACCTTGGAACTTCCCAAGTGCCATGATCACTAGAAAAGCTGCGGCGGCTTTGGCTGCCGGTTGTACCGTTGTCATTAAACCGGACTCCCAAACACCGTTGTCAGCTTTGGCCTTAGCTTACTTGGCTGAAAAAGCTGGATTCCCAAAAGGTACCTTCAATATTGTTCTCTCGGATTCAAGAACCCCAGAATTTGGCTTGAAACTGTGTAAATCCGTAAAGGTTAAAAAAATCTCATTCACAGGTTCTACAAATGTTGGTAAGATTTTGATGGAACAATCCGCTTCAACTTTGAAGAAACTATCGTTCGAGCTGGGAGGTAATGCTCCAGTCATCGTTTTCCCAGATGCAGATATTGACAATGCTGTCACCCAAACTGTTGCTTCTAAATTCAGAGGTCTAGGTGAGACTTGTGTCTGTGCCAACAGAATATTTGTTCATAAGGATGTTTTAGAAGAATTTGAGAAAAAAATCGTCATTGCTGTTGAGAAATTCAAAATAGGCCATGGCTTAGAATCTTCAACTACGCATGGTCCATTGATTAATCCAAAGGCTGTTGCCAAAGTCAAAGAACACGCTGATGATGCTATTGAAAAGGGTGCTACTGTCTTGATCAGAGGTGGTCCACGTCCAGACTTGGGTAAAAACTTCTACTACCCAACCGTTGTTAGTAACGTTAACCAATCCATGAAAGTGGCTAAAGAAGAAACATTCGGTCCTGTTGCTGCTATTTTCCCATTTGAAGACACCAAACAGGTCATCGAATGGGCTAACAGTGTTCCTGTTGGTCTTGCTGCTTATGTTTTTGCAAAAGATATTGCCACTATCTATTCTGTCAGTGAAGCTTTAGAGTTCGGTATGGTTTCTTGTAACACTGCAGCTTTCACTGACTGTTCTATCCCATTCGGTGGTATCAAGGAGTCTGGTTTCGGAAGAGAAGGTAGTTTGTATGGTATTGAAGATTACACTGTAATCAAGAGCGTCAACGTTGGTAACGTACCAACTTTGTGATTTCGGTAATCTTGTTTGACATGTTATGCGATAATAATTAAAAAAAAAACACTATCATTTTGACAACAACTAGATCATCTTCTGATGTAGTTCTACGTAGTATTCCTTTAGAACCTTGAAAAGTTCGTTTTCTTGTTTATTCTTCAAGCCCTAGTTTTGCTTGTGATTATTTTAGCTGAAGCTCTGGAAAATTTCCAAAAAAAAAAAAAAAAAAGAAAAACAGATCAACTTGGATTTGGGACAGAAAAGAGACAGCAAAAGCTCAATATCAATAAGGCGTTAACGATCTCTACCCATATATCTATATATACATACCGCAATGTTACAAGAAAATGGATTTATATAAACAGTTTCCTAACTCAAGACTGAATTTTAATGAGGAGTATCAAGAGCTACTCGAAATTCTTAAACAAAATGAAATCATCACGATCGAATTACTGACATCTTCAGCTAACGACATCTCTCAAAAAATTAAGAGACCAGTTCTAGAGATCGAAAACTTCACAGAACTTTTGAGAAAAGAATCAATTGAGTCTTTCAAGACTCAGAAATTAAGTCATATTGATAAAGATGAAAAATTCTGCTTCACTACAGGTGACTCAAGCATTGATAAATTACTTGGAGGTGGCATATTCACAGGACAAATAACTGAAGTCTTCGGGGAAAGCTCAACAGCAAAGTCACAGTTCTGCATGCAGCTATCAAGAACTGTTCAATTACCTGTCTCAGATGGCGGGTTGAATGGCAATGCAGTTTATATTTCCACTGAAGGAAATCTTGAAACGAAAAGAATGATTCAGATAAACTCGAACCTTGAAGATGTATTCTATATTAACTGCATGGATCTAGAATCTCAAGAGCATATCTTGAACGTTCAATTGCCAACCCTGCTCGGAAATCCTAAAAATAACATCAAGTTAGTCATCATTGATTCGATTGCTCATCATCTTCGAGTCGAATTAGAAAATAACAATTACGAAGACTTTGTACAAAATAATAACTACATTGATAGTGTTGGGTTCAATTTGTTGAATTTGAGTAATAAGTTCAACATCAGCATTGTGGTTACGAATCAAATCAGCGACAAACCTATAAAAACAATACTAAACAGTGATTACAAGAAAATCACTTATGATTATCAGATTGGCTGGTTGAATGGGTGGAAAAGAAACGATATAGTTTACAGACAAGAAAACGAAATTGGGAAGAATAACAGGATTGCTACGTTAGGACTAAACTGGACAAATATTGTTGGAGTACGAATATTATTGAGAAAATATTATAAACCTGGTATTGGATTTGATGATCATAGCAAAGAAAATCACAGTCGAACTGAACAGCAGTACCTCAATAATAATAATAGTAATGATACTGGGTGGATTATGAATAGAAGCATCAAGCTTGTGTTTTCACCCTTTGCGAAAAGCGACGAAATAAAATTTGAAGTTGTACCAGATGGCATCAGAAGTGTATCGAATGAATCATGAAATCTCCAGTTCGATTTTACCAAAAAGCTGTGGGTTCATGTTTGAACTGTCTTCATTAGTGGCATCATCCTCATCATACATCGCTTTGCCATCGTCCGAATAGGTCAAATCATATTCTTCATTATCGTTGTCATTGTCTATAGTTAATCTCCTTTTCGATAGTGCGGCATGTGGGAAAAGCTTTGGTGAGTTTATTCTGAAACCGTCCAAGTATAGGAATGCCACTCTTTTCCTCTTCTTGTTGAATATGAACCATTTCATCGTCCATAAATGCCCCGGCTCATCGTCCAAAAAGGAAGAGGTCTCATCAACTATCAATTCATAGAAAGCGCAGTCTAACAAATCCATGTGGCTGTTTATTATATCCCATATCCAGTCCTGCTCCGAGGATTTGCCTAGCGATATCAAGGTGTTGTTGAATTTGGACTTCAATTTTGTCCACGTTATCTTCTGGAAATCGGTTGGTTCTAGAGAAGAGAAATCGTTGTCAGGATAAGTTGCGTTCAGTATTCCAATAAGGTAAGAGAACGTTCTGCGACTTGCTGTTTGGTTTAGAGGGCCAAACGGAGTTGATTCTAAAGATTTGGGCAATGAACCATCGGCGTTACCGAATGAATTGTCGCGGTGGGCGTTAGCCGCCGCCGCCTTGTAACTGTTGTCTTCCCCATTGGAGTACACTTCCGACGAGCTGAATCTCCGTCTTTGTTCTAAAAAATGGTTGCTTGGGCTTATCAGGTTCGGGTTGTTCAGCTCGTTGTTGTTCTCGATTAAAGCGTCGAAATGCTTCTCTATGCTCTTGTACAATTTTCTGTCTGCTCCAACTGGTTTCGTCGTAAATAGGTCACAGTCTCCCGTTACATGACAGTCAGCAGTGTCGAAAGTGAGATACTGATTTATCTGCTCGATATCGGTCTCATCAATGAACTTGGCGCAGGAGGGGGGGAGGTATGAGATTAGTACTGGCCTTGCAATTGACGCGATAAGACACTCATCACTTACCTTCATTGTGCCTCACTACTGAAGTTATACCGCGTATAGTTACTCTCTGCTCTTGCTAGCTAGCACCGTCCAAAAAAGTGTGTTCAAAGCGTTGCTGTAGTGTCAAACTCTATGGATAAACGTATCAGCGCTTCAGTACTTATTATCTAGAGAGCTCGTGGTGCAATTTCTCGGTGGGAAACCAGTTCAACAGAAACACCCGAACACCCGAAACAGAACGTCTCTTTAGCGCCAGCTCAATATTATTAGAATAAATATGAAGAGTAGTAGCAAAAAAAAAAAAAAAAAAAAAAAAAAAAAAAAAAAAAAAAAAATTAAAAAAAAAAAAAAAAAAAAAAAAAAAAAAAAAAAAAAAAAAAAAAAAAAAAAAACCAAATTATTAATAAGCAATGAATAATACAATGTTTATACACATACAGCACGAGATTACCCGGTGTTATTATATGTATGTATGTATATATGTATGTACATATATACATATATCGATACTGCTCTACACCTCCTTTTGAGTCTGGAATGCCCGCGCCGAACAGGGCATGCTCATCACCTCACACATTTATGAAGAGGAATGTTCACTACTGCAGTAGCCAGTGTAGGTCATTGTAGGCCGTAGATAGATGGTTGGCGGGACAGCATCATCTAGAGACGTGAGTTGTGCAGCCTTTAGTCCAATGCCCCTTGCGGGCAAGCAAAAAAAAAAAAATAAAAAAAAATAAAAAAAAAAAAACTTCGCCTTCAACACAAGCCTTCGAATTCTTATGCAGCACCTCAATGAGGTGTAATAGTATCTTATCGGACTCTGTGCACTCTTTGGAATTGGCCACAAAAGTCTTCCCGGCTGGCGACCTACGAGTACCTGTCACATATCTGTAGCTGCTGTAGCTGCTGGGCGAAGAAGAAAAGATCTGATTACACGTCTGACGCGCACTATGGTTGATTGAAACGGCCGCTCCAGAGATTCATTTACTGTACGGATGGTTCAGCCTTTCAATGCATCAGCAAGCCAGCCTCATGTTTACACACACAGATGTACCAAAAAAAAATAAAAAAAAAATAACAGTAAATTTTAGTTGCATAAAGTATTCTCGAGAGTCGGCGCTACAGCGCACTGGCAAGACCGACAAGGTGCTAATGGCAGTATGTAGTAGTTTATAACGCTCCATAAATATAAGTCCTTAGTGATTTAGTTATGTAATACTTGTTTCCCACTGTTTCCCACTAATTGTGGTTTCCTCTTTTCTTTTTCTTTTTTCGCTTCTTCTTCTGCTTCTTCTTCTTCTGCTTCTTCTTCTTCTTCGCTGCACCGAATTTCAGTTGCTCAGCAAGTAAAGCAAAATGACGCATTGAATTTCAAAACAACATGAAATCAAACTAAGATGTAAAATTGATATATAGAAACTTGACACGCACCTAGCAATCTCGAATCTTCAGCAGTATACACACAAGAGATCCGTTTAAAGGGAAGAAGCCATAAAAATAAGAACAAAAAAGAAGAAGAAAGATGTCGTCGTCAGATAGTACAGGCAGTTCATCAACCTCTGCTTTTGTATCGTCTTTGATCTTCAACGGAATCTTATTCGTCGTGTTCATCTCCATCTTCTTGTTGCTAAGAAAAAAACAACGGATTGTGTATGAGCCAAAGTCTTTGGACTTGAGAACCACTGATCCTCTAGAAAGACCACCAGCGCTTCCTGAAGGGCGCTTTGCTTGGATCGGGTTTCTACTATCGAGACCGCAATCTTTTTTGATCCAGTATGCAGGTGTTGATGGCTACTTGCTTATCCGTTACCTCTCCATCTTTGCAGGCGTTTCTTTCTTGGGCTGTATTATGCTCTTCCCAATTTTGCTTCCTGTAAACGCCACGAATGGGCACAACTTGTCTGGTTTCGAACTCTTAGCTTTTGCTAATGTCAGTCAGAGATGGAGATTCTTCGCGCATGCTTTCTTGTCTTGGATATACTTTGGTTTCATCATCTTTATTGTGTACAAGGAGCTCGTGTTTTACACTTCCCTTAGACACGCTATTCAAACGACTCCGTTTTACGACGGACTGCTCTCATCGAGAACTTTACTTTTGACCGATCTTCCAGATGACTATCTTGAAGAAGATAGCTTGAAGAAAGTTTTCCCTGTCTACAACCGTGTGTGGTACTCAAGAGACTGTAAAGAGTTACAAAAACTTGTGAAGGAGCGTACAAAATTGGCTGGTAAATATGAAGGTGCCTTGAATAAAATCATCACTAAGGGTGTAAAATTACACCAAAAACTAGTGAAAAAGGGCAAAGCTCTTCCTGAAGCACCAGAAGATTACATCAAGAAAAATCCGACTCATAGACTAGGCAAAATTCCTTTTATCGGGGAAAAAGTTGACACTGTTGAATACTCGATCAAGAGACTCGATGAGCTAAACGAGGAGATTTCAGAGAAGCAGGCAGCAGCATCCACTCAAAAACAAACCGGTTCTGTCTTTATCGAATTCCCAACTCAGCTGGAAGCTCAGAGAGCTTTCCAAGCTATTCCATACACCAACTTTCCAAAAGCGATTATCGGCGTTGGCCCAGATGAAATAGTTTGGGACAATCTCGCCATGAATGCAAAGGCTAAGAAGGGAAAAAGAATTCTCGCAAACACCTTTCTATCTCTCTTGATTTTATTCTGGGCTATTCCAGTGTTGGTTGTCGGTTGTATTTCAAACATCAACTTTTTAACTGACAAGGTTCACTTCTTGCGATTTATCAATCACTGTCCCAAAGTCATCCTAGGTTTAATCACTGGTATTCTTCCAACTGTTGCCTTAGCAATATTGATGTCTTTGGTACCTGTTATCATTTCAAAAGCTGGTAAATTGTCTGGAGCGATTACAAAACAGGAGATAAACTTATACTGTCAGAGTTGGTATTATGGCTTCCAAGTCATTCAAGTGTTCTTGGTTATGACTCTAGCTTCAGCTGCAACATCAACAGTTACTGCAATTATCAAAAAGCCAAAATCTGCTATGAGTTTGTTGGCTGAAAACTTACCAAAAGCTTCTAACTTCTACATTGTTTATTTCATTTTGTTGGGTTTAACCTTCTCTGGTAAAACTTTCTTGAGAGCAGTTCCTCTCTTATTATCTAAAGTTTTAGCATTCCTGAAGAATACTCCAAGAAAAAAGTTTGAGTTCCAAAACAAATTATCGGGAGTGGATTACGGCTCAACTTATCCACCTTATCAGTTATTGGTTGCTGTCATGATCATCTATTCGATCATTTCACCAATTATCTTGGTCTTTTCAACTGTTGGGTTGGCTTTGATTTATTTAGCTTACCTCTATAACTTGGTATATGTAAGTGGTTCCAACTTTGATGCAAGAGGCAGACACTATCCAAAGGCCTTAATGCAAACATTTGTTGGGTTGTATCTTGCTGAAATTTGTTTGCTAGGTTTGTTTATCATGGCCAAGAGTTGGGGTCCTTTAGTTCTAGAAGTTGTCATGATCGTTGTTACAGTTCTTGCTCATTTGTGGATTCAGAGACAATTTTTCCCATTATACGACGCAGTCCCAGTTAGTGCTATCCATGAAGCAAGAGGAGAGGGTTATTCATACCCAGTTAAAGACCAAGGTTTAGCCGAAATCAAAAAAACTGGACAAGAATATGCTGATCAACCTGCTGGAGAACCAACCGAGGATGTTTCTCCAGCTACACCAGTGATCAATGGTAATGAGAACAAGTTTTTCGATGAGGCCTCCGGTGCTCCAAAACAAGAGTCGTTGCTCAAGAGAGACTCTACCTCATCCAAGAATGAAACTTTTATTGACAAGAAGAGTACAGGAGAAGAGGAAGCTAATACTTTGAAGAACACCAATATCGCAACAGAAACTGACATTGACAACCTCAAACTTGATATCAAAAAGGACCCTAAAGGTGTGCTCAAGAGATTCTTCTCTCCAAAAACTGGCTACAATTTCACTCTTATTCGCAAAACTTTGCCAAGTTCTTTGAATTATTCGTCAACCTACTCCAAGGAATTTCTGGACACTGCCTACGTTGATAGCTCAGTATCTGATGATGTACCCCATATATGGATCCCAAGAGACTCTCTGGGTATTTCCACTTATGAAATCAACAGAGCTCAGGGAAAAGTTGATGTGTCTGATGGGAATACGGAATACAACGAAAAGGGTAAATACGACGTTACTGGTCCTCCTCCGGCATATGAAGATGTCGTTAAAGTTTAGTAATAATAATCATAATCTGTTTAAAGCTATTAGTTTAATTTTTTTCTCATCGAGTTGTTTTGTGGCTACTGAAATGTGTCTTGTATACTATCTATAATCGTTAGAGTTATTTTTACTGTTAGTTAAATGATGTAGTTAGATGTAGTTAGCCCTTTTTCATGGCTAAATGGCGCCTGGTTGTAGTTTATATCTTGGTCCCGGAAGTGTCATTTGAATACAACCGGATCTGATAAGAATCAATTCCAAATATTGCTTTCAGAAAAAGCGGGTTGCCACTTTATCCCAAGTGAAAACGACAAAGAGGAATTTTAGAGCCAGGCAGCCTTTGACTTTGTAAAGAAGCAAATATGGACAAACATGGGGATATCGACATTCGTGTCCAATATGGTTCTTCATGCCGTCATTTTATCAAACCAGCCTCTGAAATTGATCGCCAGATGCTCAATCAACTTATCAAGAAGGAGCTAGGATTTAAATCTGACTTCAAATTAATGAGAAAATCGAAAAAGATCGGATCTTATGTCGAATTGAAAAGTCCAGCAGACTACAGGACTATGAAAAGAAGTCTTCAGGTCAAAAACCATCTCAAGTTACTTGTTGAGGATATCAACTGCGACTATAAGTCTGACTCTCCTGATCGAGAACAACCACTCGATAACTTCAATTTCAAAGAGTTGAGCGATAAGGTTGAGAAAATCTACACCCATCTAGTAAAACCTGAAAAAGAAGAGGAGGAGAAGGAGGAAAAGACTTGTCCAACTGAGATGAACTCATTAGACCAGCCCGATCATTTCTGTTATTGTGACGTTTGCAGTGAAGCATCTTCAAAGTCGGTATTTATTAAAGGCGATCGCTATAAATGTGCTGAGTGCTTCAATTATGACTTATGCTCAGACTGTTTTACCCAAAAAAAGACTTCTGGCACACATCAATCTTCTCATAGAATGTACTTGATCGGTTCCCTCAAATCCATTAAAAAGGATGATTTTTTAAAAATGGATATTGAACTCCCAGATGATGAAATAGCTGAATATAAACAAGAAGTTCAGAAATTGTTGCAAGAGACTGACACTTTGGCAAAACTCAAAGATTTGAAAGAAAGTAGCGAGAAGTACCACGAGTTATTGAAGTTTGCTAACAACGATGAAAAACAATTATACAAATGTGTAGAGTGCTTGTCTCAAACTACTGCTAATTCAAACTCATCCACCATTCCAGAGCTAGATGTGAAGGTTTCCAAATATGAGCAAAACTTGAAATTTCATATCACAAATCGTGGATCACAGAAGACCCCAAAGAATTTGATCTTGACCTTTAGTTTTGCTAGCGATGACATTCTAACAACATACACTCTACTGGTTGGGCCCCATCATATTCTACCGGGGGGTCATAAGATTTTGTATTACTACCTACAAGGGATAAAGTACATTTTTAATGGCTCTGAGAACTTCACAATTGAGTTGATCGATGGAAAAAGTGAACAGGTTTATGCATCCGGAAAGTGTCTCGACAATAGCGGATTTGTTATGTTAACCGCTAAGGAGCTGTCAAAAAATTCGGCCCTGAATGATGTGCACAATGCCGGTGACTCACCCACTAGCTCACTCGACTCTTTTGTCACTCCAATGAGCTCAGCAATTTTACAGAAAGTGGAAAGTAATACCTCCAACACTCTAAGCAAGACCAACTCCATCAGTACTCTCCTGGATACATATGAGGTGGAAAAATGTGATCTTGTGAGTACTGATCTCACAGATGAAGAGGAATATGATGATGTGGATGCTTTTACTGATGACTACGAAATTCTATCCACCAGCGATCAAGTTAGTGATGAGGAGCTGGAGTCTTGACGGATGAGATTGTCTTAACGGTAGGCTTTCTCAGCTCCTGGATGCTTTGATTTTATGTATTTCTTTTTTTTTTTTCACTTGTTGGTTCCGCATTTCTTTTTTTGCGTGATGATGGTTACTGGAATCGGTGCTATACTTCGTTTTGACTGATTATTTGTTTGTTTTGGTTGTTTTAATCTTATGAATTTTTATTTCTTGATGATTTGTAGTGTTCGAATTGAAAAAGTGGAAATGAAAAAAAACATCAACATAAAAATGTAATAAAGAGCATGACAAAAAAGTGTTGCTGAACAGCGAAAAATACTCAAGAAAAATATCATGGGTGAACAGCCAATAGTACAGTCCGAAAATTCTCATCAGACACATGATGGTGAGTATCTCCTCATTTGCGTAGTTGCATTTGTGCCAGCCTAACATTGTTTTAGGTGAATTAGACCAAGGAAAGTGTAAGGAGTACAAACAGAAGTGTAAGGAGTACAAACAGAAGTGTAAAGATATGAGAAGAAAGGTTGAGGAGGTTGAAGAAAACAATAAAATAGCGTCGTTGGCAATCAACAGAACAAATATAGGTATAAAGAGACTGCGCTTAGAATATTCCATACTTCTCGAAAGACTGGAAAGATCGATAGATAACCGTAATATATCCGATGTTGAAGATTCCTACGAAGTATGTTGTGTTTTAGACAAGCGGCCATATATTTTCTAACATAATCGATAGGACTTTGAGCTGGTGGAGTTCAAGAAGCATCCACCTAAGAAGAAGAAGACATTGTCTTCTCATGTTAATTCCAGAGATCCGGATATGCCAAAACGACCACTAAACCCATATTTGGTGTAAGTATTTCTGATCATTAAATAGGATGTGCCGATATTAATATTTACAGGTTTTGCGAGATGGAAAAAGAAAGCTTTAGAAAAGAAGCGGAAGCGGAAGGGAGACAGATCGACCTCTCAAGAACTCTTGGGGAAGCTTGGAAACAACTGGATGACGAAGCTAGAAAACCTTACTATGACAAGTATTCTGAAGATAAAGAAAGATATGCGAAAGAAATGGCTGCTTATGAAAACAATAAACCTAAATCTTTAGCTGCAAAGCAGACTGCTACTGGAAGTCCCTCTCGTCTTGATCAAACCCCTGTCTCTACCGTTATTCCTACTGATGAAGTTCAAACTGAGGCTGCACCTACTGAAGAATTACCAGATGATTCATCTGAGGCTTTTCCTACTGAAGATGCGGCTAAAGTCCTAAAAACCGCGGACGCTGAAAAAACTGAAGATCAGGAGGATAACAATGATCAAGTAGACAACGATACAGGATCAGTCGAGGAGAAGAACGATCATCAATGAACAGCTGGATTCATTTTGGCTTACAAAATAATAATTGAAATGTAAAATTAGATTTTCTTTAGTACGTAGCGAGTACGAGAACGTATAAAATATTTGTGAAACTCACGCCCTTTTTTTTTTAGTGTGGTAAAACCCATTATCATCTTTCTCATGTTTCCTCTTTTCTCTAGTCTTTTGATGCTTCTTATTTTTTCTTCTTGCAACAGCCTCTGGAGCAGTAACTGTCAAAATCGATCTTTTCTTTTTTCTGTCTTGTCTTCTCTGTTGAATAAACTGAACAACAGATGAATACTCTAGTGTGTACTTCGTGATCCCAATTTTGTTCTCAATCACTTTCAAGCATTGCAGAGCACCATTCTGTAAGTCAACTATCTCATCTGAATCAGCTTTGAGCTCTGAAATATTTATAAGAGGTAGTAACATATCATTCAAATCTTCCTCAATTCTTTCAATATTGAACATTTCTGCTAGCAAAGCAAACAGCTGGATGCAAGCTCTCTTAGAGGACGCTGTAGTTTCCCAAGATCTTGCAATTGCACTGGCTCTCTTGATAACCCAAGAGCCAAATTTCAAAACATCTGAAGAACTCACCTCTTCAACTCTTTTGGCGGAATTTTCATTCTCGCTCTCCAGTCTACCCAAGCGAACTTTGAAGTCAGCTTTTTCTAATGTTGATGTTGAGATAATAAGACCTTTGACAATCTGGTTCCCTAAATTCTCTTCAACAATTGGGGCTCGTAGTTGGTGAAGCAATCTATATGCTATATTTTGGATCTCTTCATTGCTTAGTAGATCGTCTTTTGAAAGCATGTTACAACACAACCTTCCAGCAGCTAGTCGAACCCAGGAGTGGGGGTATAGTAAACAGTTCACAATATCGTTTCTCAATCCAATATCAAGAGTAACTGAGGTTCGTTCGTCGATTTCAGAAAGTGTTTGTAAAGCATTATAGAGAACCTCCCACTTGACACTTTCAGACGAGTCAACCTTTGAATGTCCAAGAATCTCTTTAATTATCTCAAGAACATCATCCTCAACCTCATCTTGATTTTCAGTTTCTTTTAGTTTTATCTTGTAAAGCTGTAACGAGCAGCTTACCAGTGATGAGTTTTTAGAACCAATCCAACCGTTTATATACTTCTCAAAATCTGTTGTACCAAGATTTTTGAACAAAGAACCGATTAAGGAGACTGCCATTTCTCTTGTTCTTGCCGTTGCATCAGATATTAAAACTTTTGATAGACCAACAAAAAATGAAGAACCCACCGTCCTCAAAAGAGAATTGCTGGACTTTGAAATTATCAAATGAAGAAGCTCCATTACTGACTGTTTACCTGCTTCGGCAGGATAACTCAGATTATTCACCAAAAACTTGAATTGATTCTCTAATCTTCCTTTGCTTTGATCATACTCCATCAAAAACTTGAAATAAATACTTCTTGAAGTGTCTCTTCTCTCCTTCGATGGACTTGTTACCATTATATCTCGAACCGTATCCATAATATCATAAACTTCAGGTATTAACACATGATTGGAGACCACCGCTTTGATGAAATTGAAGGCCAGTCCTTGTTTATTTTGTTCTTGGATATCTGGGATGATTCTTACAAGTAGATACCCAATAGCACTTTCCTTCAACATAAGATCATCCTTCTGCTGTAATCCGAGGGATAAATACTTATAGGCAGCTTGGGAAAGCTCTGAATCTGTTGATGGAAACCCTTTGATGATTTGAAGACACTTTCTGGATGAATTTTTGAAAATATCAATATCAGCATCAAAATCAACTCGCAAAATCATTCCTAAAAGTCGCAAAGCGCTTATCAGTACCATTTCATTATCTGATTTTAACACCTCTTGGAAAATATTCAAAAACCCAGTCAAGTGTTCTTGAGATATGAAAGACTCATTATGACTCAATGTAAGTCTCAATAACTCTAGTGCAAACTTCTGTATAATTACAGTGAAAAGAATGCTTTGAGTCTCAACTTTGTGGATCTTTGAATCTAATTGCACCAAGAAGTGTTGATCTTTCAATGTTGTGTTGATTCTTTCGACTTTTCTAGTATTCTTATTTTCTGATTCGTTGAAAAGCTGATAGCATAATACCAGCATATCCTTTGATGAGATCTCATCATTTTTGTTCATTCCCAAAATGTATCTCTTAGCTAATTCCTCCATTTTGTTTTGAATTTTTAATGTAGTGTGCCCTTGTGCGAGCAACTTAAGAGGATTTAATATTTCATAAAAATGAGTAAGACTTATCACTCTAGACAAAATTTCAGCAGTATCAAAACCTTTGTTCGACTTTATCTCCTTCATCGTGGTTCTATAGCCTTCATTATCCTTTTCCTGGCCTGTTGCACCAAAGATGTTTTCCATTACTATATCAACTATCAGATGTGCAGATTCATCCAGATCACCATGTTTTAAGGACATAGAGGTAAGGATATAATGAACAGTAAACCCAAGGATGTGCACCTGCGAACCTTTAGTTAAGGCCGTTTTCAGTTCAGAAATGATAAATTTGATATAGTTAGGCCCCAGCAAAGCGGCTGCTTTTGCTAAATTTTTTCTGGTAGCATCACGGAGTTCATCTGATCTGGTACGTAGTATCTGACACACACCTGTCAAGATTCTTGGTAAAACTAATACCAAACTTTCGTGAGACAGGCAAACGCATAAACAAGATAACGCTTCTATCAATGCAGTCTTATAAACCATTGTATCTTCGTTTCTTTTCAACAAGAAAGCTCTGATAGGCTCGATCATCTTCTTTTCAATGAACTCATCTAATTGATCTTTACCAGATGGGAGTTCCGACATTTGCTCATCATGAGATGTGACGCTATTCTTCAAAGCCTTACATACTGTCACAATCAGATTTATAGAGGAACGCAGTTTATCGTTGTTTTCTTTTAGTCCCAACATATATCTTTTGAATATCGCTTGATATTGCTTATAGGTTAAGTGAGATACTAATGATTCAATTGCGAGTATTGCGTCACTCGACAAATTTGCCATCTTCTCATCATCATAGTAAACATATGATTCGGCAATCGGCAATAAATAATGAGCTATGTTGGAGCTGGATATCTCAGAAAGCAAATCTGTTAGACGTCTAAAAGCTCTTTGACGACGATGTATTTGCACGTGGTTTATATTCAAAAAAAAGTTTGACTCCTCACTTCCTTGAAACAATATTTGCATGTCCTTAAAATTATCAACATAATTACCATCTGATATTATATATGATAATAAGTTCACAAACTCGGTACGGATTTCGTCGTTGCTACTTCTTAGGCCCAATCTCAAGTTAACTAGTATCAAACTTTTGAAGAGTTGCAGAAGTGCGCTGTCCGGAGTGTCCTTTTTAGAAAAAGCGTCGATAAATCTTCTCAAAGTATAACTAGCATTGGTTCTTATGGCCATGTCATCTGCTCGATGGATAAAAAACAAGCATGTGTTCAATAAAGGAAGCCATTCCAAGTCAGTAAATTGATTATAATATGACTCATTGATCTGTTTGAAAGCGTTTAGTCTTTTATCATAATCATACTCTAAAATCCTTTGGTGTGAATATGCGTGCAAATCTTCAAGCAAATGGCTGATGTTAGAGAATTCTTCAAATCGATTACCCAATTCACTGAATATTGAGATAAGCATCTCCCTTTCATCTTTATTTTCAATTAGCTTCAAATATTTTGAGCAGACACAATAAATATCTTTTAGTTCGTCAAATGAGCCCTCGAAACTAGAAATAAGAGCTTTCAAAGTTTGTAATATATGGGCTCTACAAACTTTAGAGATTGCACCTGCTGGTTTATCGAGAATTTTAGTAAGCAGTTCAATTAATCTTTGCTTCTGGTAAGCCTCTCTGATCAATTTGCGTTCAGATATGGATAATAAAAGCTCCACCAATCGATCCACAAATGATCTGTCCGAAATCTTCAGTATCACATCTCCAGAAGATTGAACAATGATCAAAGTGATATATTGTAGTGCTGCCATATATCTCTTCTTAGAATGTAAAGAGTTGACCAATTGATTTGCGAATTCAATAACCTTCAAAATAACTTCTTCCTTTGCATTAATATTTGATATCAGGCACATGACTTTTTTGATGGGTTCAAAATCGTTAATCAACAGTAGTTCATGATAAGATGGAAAATTGGCCCATGTAACTATTAGAGTTAAAAGAGACGAAACTTGCTGTAAATTCTCATTCTCGAAACTTTCAAAACGAGGGGAAAGTACCTTTTCATAAATACTGACGATATATTGATCCCAATCATAGTCATGCAGAGTTGTGAACAGTAATGACAGCAATTTCATTCCTGACTGTCTAGAACTTCTCGCAAAAGATACAATTTGAAGGTTGGTGCTTTCGTCAATAGCTTCCTGACAAGCTACTAAGGACTCAATGACACACGGTATAATCGTTTGAATAGCATCGGATGATTTTTCGCCAACACTACTCACAACATCTAGCATCATGTTAAAGTAACCATGTGATATTCGCATATGTGCTGGCGAGATATTCTCTGAGCTTAATTTCTTATTCATGATCTTCTCAGATGCAATATTCAAGAAGTAAACTAGCTGTTCTTTATCAATACTAGCTAAAGATGAAAGAGCAGCAAACTTTAATCCTTTTTTTGAAGCAACAGAACTAGTGCTCTGAGCTCTAGCAAACACTATTCTTAGAATCAGAGGCATGATTTTCTCTTTGTCGTCATTTTCAATCGGACTCTGACCATCATTCGTCACAAGCTTCGAAATTTCATCTCTGAAAAGACCATCATCTAGCAAATTCTTCAAGTTATCTTTATATTTATTCAATGTCTTATCTTTGAAATTTAACAAACAATCTAGTGCAGCATTCCGTATTCCTGAAGTTTTAGCTGAGACCAATTCCAAACATTTTTCGCGGAATTCTGGAGCTCTCGTTACTGATTTCAAGTTCTTGAACTGAGAAAACAGTTGGAGTACTGATATTCGATCTCTTCCGTGGATACTGCCGTTAGCATGTTGTTCTTCTTCGAAGTTTTCGTCCTGATCTAAAATTAAGGGAACGAGATGCTGTGCGTTTCTCTCAGCCAACAATGGGTTTTTTTTCAAGATGACAAGGACTGAAGCTCTCATCTGATCCTCGTACACCCATTCTGTAATCTCGTTCTCCATCATTAATTTGAGCGAGCCTGTATAGTCCGCAATTTCTTGCACAATCTCAACCGATCGAGAAATAGATGTTTTTAGCCTTTCATCTGAAGAAACAAAATCCCTGAACAATTCATCTCTTGATTCAATTCTCTTTACTGATTTATCATATCCTCTCAACAAAAAGTTCAAGCAATATTCCCAAACCAGATTGGCAACTTTGAGATATGTTTCTTGTAACGACTCAAACACTGCAGTCCATGATGGTGAGAATTTGGTCGTCAGTAACCCAAACATAAATCTAACATAGATTTTATCAGCTAAAGGAGATGAAATTGAATTAAATAATCTTGTCAAGTTTCTCATTCGTATACCTATATCACGGGCACTGCTAAACTCTAGGGGTATTTCCTCTATCATATAGCACTGATTTATCAATTCAACAATTGAATCGATATCTTTCGATAACAGAAGCAGCGTATTCAGCGAGCACGAACGTACTTCATGTAAAGGGGATAATAAATTCAATGATAAAACATCGATTATCCTTTCCTTTTCAGACCGAGAAAAATCGATTCGATTAACTTTTTGAGAAATATTTGCTATTGCCCTTATAAAGTCCAGCTGCCTATGGAGATCTTCCAAATTTTCGATGATTAAATCATTTATATTACTTTCACCACTGGAGAGCAGCTTTATAACTTTTGAGGCTATTACCGCTTTATCTTCTGCTTTGATCATCGAATTTTTTATTTTACCGAGTAATTGAAGTAGAGCTTCAGCTCTGTGAACTTTGAAATAAGAAAGTAATGATAATTTCCAATATATTTCGCAAGGATGGTTCTTATCAGATAATTCGAGTTCATGGTATAGATATTCCTCCAGTTCCGGTGGCAATCTAAATCCAAGTTTTTCGAAGTGTGATGGTTCCATTCTCTCTAATGTTGCCAGAAACAAAGACAACTGTTCTGCATGCTTATTCCAATTAGTGTTCAAAAAGGCTTGAAGGAAAGGAGGAGCATACGTAATAGCCCGGGATGGTGAAGTCTCGAGAAAACCCATAAGGAAAGGTAGGAATAAGTTATCTAAAGACGTACTGAATTGCAGTATTGTAGAATGATATTTTGTTAAAACTCCTGTCGGTGTATTTCTGAAGTAAGTGATTAGCAAAGCAACCACCATATTGCTTGATATTTGAGATAACCCATTTCCCATGAGGTTAAGCAGACGTGTCATTGTCTTAGAAAGGACATCCCAGTCAGGTACCTTCTTTCCTGAATCTGCAAACACTAGAGACAACAGTATTCTAACCAAGCCAACTTGGACAGCTTCATCACTTAAATTCTTTTCAATCAACTTGGAAATTTTATTTAAAACACATAGATATGTATCACTGACAGAATCTGCATTACCATAATTGATTACATTCAACAGAATATCTGACAAAACAGCAAATGACTCGGTTGATGAGACCTTTTGAAACAGAAGATCTATTAGTAGTGATGATTTGGAATGTACGATTCCTTTTGTTGATTTCATGGAATCACTAAGTAAGACGACAGCGCTTTTATAAAAGTTATCATCCTCCAAATTCTCAAAAATGTAGTCAATAGCATTATTGACTTCAGGTTCTTGACACTTTCTTATCAAAAATGAAAGAGCTTCAGATGCGAATCTTGCAACAGTAGTTTTTTCCCTCAGTATTGGAGTCAATGATTGTAATGTAGTTCTGATCTCCTTACAAATGTATCTTGATAAATATTTGAAAATATATGCTAAGCAGTTGAACTCCCATTCAAGCATGTCAGCATCATTATCACTCAATGAAAGATTCACTAAAATCTCCAGTGATTCTTCGTAATAGTCTATAAAGTCTGGTCCCAAGTCATGGCAAAGCTGCGTTAGCAGTTCTAAGAGAGGCTCAAGAGATAAATGGTCATGCTTCAATATATGTATTTTCAGTTCTGCAAAAATCTTGCCTTTATAATGAATAATTTGCGGTAAACTCTGAGCAACAGTTTCAATCTTTTCAACGAAGTCAGTGAAGGTAGCAGATCTATTTATTTCTTTCCAGCGCTCAAAAGATGCTAAGAAATGTGAAGTATCCGTCTCATCAAATGCTCTTCTATGAAGTTTTCTATAAGGCTCAATCTTTATGGCATCAACACGATCTTTGAATGAGTTGAATCTATACCTATTTGCAGGCTTTTCAGCCTTTGCTCTCTCCATAAGTATGTAGTTTTTTAAGCTATATTAAATGACCTACAGGTTCTTACACTGCGATGAATTTTTTTCTAATAGCTCATCGCTTAATTGTTAATTACACTCATCCGGGTAATAATATAAAGGTTTTGAAAGTAAGTCTTCTATACAGCTCATATAGCACGCTTCTTGTGCTCCCTTACCTACGTAAAATGTCCTATAGAGGATCAGAGATTTCACATCTTTTGCAAGATAGTCCCAAGGATGTTAATACTGCTACTATTAAATCGAAGCAGTCAAGAACTGCTGTTGCTGAGAATAAACTTGGTCCGCAAAGAACATCTCGTACCACTCAGAAGCTAAAGCTTTTACCAGCAGAACCGATCACGGGAGATTCTGACAGTACTGGACATGTCTACTCCCAAGTTAGTAGAATCAAAGATACCCCAGCTAGACGTGATGCTGAAAGATTAGGGAAAAATCAGCGATCTTTACTGCCAAGGGTTACAGCATATTGTACAGCCAGCACTTACAAGATGAAAGACATAATCAAATGGCTTAAAGACAATAAGCGTGTTTTCAACTCTCATCCAAAGCTATTTGATGAGTGCCTATATACGCCTTTTGTGTACAAAGATTGGAGGGGTGATAAAAGAATGGATAAAAACTTGATAAGGCTCGATGATGAAGGTGGTGAAATTACGATAGATGACACACATACTGATGTTTTTATATTTGAATATGGAGTAGTTGTGTTGTGGGGCTTCACTTTGAGGGAAGAGCAGGCATTTCTGAATGACCTAGAAAAATTCGAGAATGAAAAACTAGCTGAAGAAGATATACAAATCGAAGAATTCAACTACTACATAACTCAGAGTTATCAGCCCCGTATCTATAATGACTTCATTACTTTAAGAGACGGTTCAAATTATATGCTCAAACTTTCAATCTCTCATGCCATCTCTCAGTCAGTGAAAATCTCTCTATTCGAAGAATTAGTCGATAATACCATAGAAGATACGCAGGGTATTCCTCAGCAGATTGCTCTCACAGGTAAAGTTGGAATGGATAAAGACGAAATCATGAAAAGCATAGGAGAACTTTTTATTTTAAGAATCAACATCAATTTGCATGGGTCGGTATTAGACTCTCCAGAGATAATGTGGGCCGAGCCTCATCTTGAACCTATCTATCAGGCCACTAGAGGTTATCTAGAAATCAATCAAAGAGTTACTCTTTTGAATCAAAGACTGGAAGTCATTTCTGATTTGCTACAAATGTTGAAGGAGCAATTGGGCCATAGCAATGAAGAGTATTTGGAATTCATAGTCATTATTTTGGTTGGTGTTGAGGTCCTTGTCTCTGTCATAAATATCGTGGTCGATATAATAGCGAATGCTAGCTAGGTGTCTAGCTCGAATCCTAATCGATTGCTAATCACACAAACTACATAGAAGAATTCAAACTTCCAATTCATAAATTAGTATCCACCTTTACTTAAAACCCATAATATACAAATGTAACCCAGTGAAACGAAGATGATTTACTTATCTTACAATTCTTGAGAAGCCTTAGAAGCTTTAGTTGATTTTTTTGGCAACAAGTTCTGATGAATGTTTGGCAAAACACCACCTTGAGCAATAGTGACGTGGCCCAATAATTTGTTTAATTCTTCATCATTTCTGATGGCTAATTGTAAATGTCTTGGAATGATACGAGTCTTTTTGTTATCTCTAGCAGCGTTACCAGCCAATTCTAAGATTTCAGCAGCTAAATACTCTAGAACAGCAGTCAAATAAACTGGAGCTCCAGAACCGATACGTTGAGCATAATTTCCTTTTCTCAACAAACGGTGAACTCTACCGACTGGGAAAGTCAACCCAGCTTTTGCTGATCTTGATTGAGAAGCTTTATCAGATGAGCCTGCTTTACCACCTTTACCACCGGACATTGTTAATTGTTTTGATATAAGAATAAAATCTGTAGGTAAGGAGATCAAAAGTCAAGAGAAGAAGAGCATGAAGTTCATCATGAGCCTACGCGTGGGTATTTATATATGTTTACCATGGGATATCTCTCGCTTCGTTCAACTTCTGGGCGGCTGCATACAGCTTGACTGCACAGTACATAATTTAACAATAACGTTGGTACTGAAACTACACCTTTTCTTGGGTAATTTTCATACCACGGATAGCGATTTTCGCCAGTGTTTAATTAGTTCTTGACTTTACGCATTTGTTTGTGTAAATTAAATCATGACACTGCTGTGATTTGTCATGACGCTTTTTACTCACCCAGGCGTATACTTCAGAATCTACTTATCAGACGCGTCAGATGCACCACGAAACTCAGTCTGTTGTTGTTGTTGTTAACCTCGTTTTACCTCGAAGGTACAATATTTAAGCATCATCTTTCCCAGTTTGACGTATTGTTGTACTTCTGTTTCCTTTTCCTTCTCTTGATCGACAAGTGATTATTACATTTAGTATTCAATTCATTCACAATGGCACCAAAAGCTGAAAAGAAACCTGCTTCTAAAGCACCTGCTGAAAAGAAACCAGCTGCTAAAAAAACTGCTTCTTCCACTGATGCTCCAAAAAAGAGATCGAAAGCTAGAAAAGAAACTTATGCTTCTTACATCTACAAAGTTTTGAAACAAACTCATCCAGATACAGGTATCTCTCAGAAAGCTATGTCTATCATGAACTCTTTTGTTAATGATATTTTTGAGAGAATCGCTTCTGAAGCCTCTAAGTTAGCTGCCTATAACAAAAAATCAACCATCTCTGCTAGAGAAATTCAAACTGCTGTCAGATTGATCCTACCAGGTGAATTGGCTAAACACGCTGTTTCAGAAGGTACTAGAGCTGTCACCAAATACTCCTCATCTACCTCAGCTTAAACTGTATGAAGTGGTATATGTGTATTAGGGTTATTATATTGGTTAGGTAATTTGTATATTAGAATTAAGGAATGGTTCGAAATTACTGTACAAATCTCGATCTTGATAATAGTTAGGAAATTTGAGAAGCAGTACTCTCAATCTAAGTTTGGTTGCTCGCTCTGTGGGTGAAAAATCGTTGCTAATACAGCTTCGCAATTTATAATATTTATGCGCGTCTGAAACTCGGAGATACTCATGTCAATCAAAAGGCCTATGAAGGTTATAGATAATAAACTTGGTCAATTGACCCAACTGTTAGCCACTCACCACCCCATACCTAAATTTGAGCTTACAGAGCCTTCAAGGGTGCTAATGAGCGTAGAATATTTTCTTCTTAGGGCTGCAAGCATGATTTATTCTTCGATATACAACCCATTGTATATCTTTCGGATAAGCCAGTCTATTCTGAGACTATGGAGAATATAATCTCTAGGTCAGAAGCATCTCAAAATAGACGTCAATTCGATACCAACAACCTAATTTCTTGTGCTGTTTAACTGCAAAATTCGACTCCGAAGTTTTATCTAATAAGCTACATCTACCAACTAGTGCTCTAAAATACTGAGTTCATGAGTTTAAATCTCATGGGCCTTCCCTGCAAGGTATATTATCACTTGCTGTGTGATTCCAGGAGCCGCTATCAAAAAAAAAAAAAATGGTTGAGTTAACAGTACCTCAAGGGCCTTCAAATCGTAGACTGCTTCCCAAAGAATGAGATCCTTTCAGAAGCGAAAACTGTGCCTTGATTTGCACAATTGAAATCGTAGAACCATTAAAGCAGTATTGATCTCGCCGACCAGTATTTACAAACAATTGAAATAGTAAGACTTTCATAGAAAATCTGATTATCAATCTAAAATCTGGTTACCTCAATCAATTCTCGATTACACTTTCCAAGATGAAAGCCTCTAAACCAATTAACCTGACTAATATATAGCTTTAAAACTGGTGTCCCATTTATACTTAAGCTCCAAGAAACGGGCATCAAGCTTGATACTCCCAAAGTCAAACAGAAACTCTCTCCTCTCTCCTTCTCTTGTTAAAATTATCTTTACTTTTTCAGCATATCTGATAAAGCCCTCTGGTGTTCGGATGTATACATGGTGTACTGAGTTTCAAAATTTTTAAACTCAAATTTCAGATCTTCATCTATTTGAATGCTTGTTTAAGTCTGTAATTCTCTCTATAATACTTTGGATAATTTTAGTAATATATCCGCCTACATAATTCTCAACTTTTATAGTGGCTGTAAATATATTTGTATACACTAGATGTATTATATTATAGAACCGTTGTTCTTACATCTCAAGTAAGAGTTGGAGTCATTTTATTCGTATCTTTTTACTGCTATTGAGCCGCAATTTTCAAATATACATAATATAAACCACACTGTTTTCTAGAGAAAAAACAGTTTTCAAAATGATAGACTTCTCAAAACCAATAGAAGAGCAATACTGATTTTGAAAAATTACAATGATTGGTGTAGGATTAAGATGCACAATGAAGTTTGAGCTGTTGAGCCGCAACTTTCAAAATTTGAAAAGAAATACATCCATACACATCATAAACATCCAAACACCAGAATTATTTCATCACAGATACTATCGTTCCTCCGAAAATAGTACGAAATTAGTCTTCTCAAAGAGTAGCTAATGTGGTTCTCCTAAATCAGAGCTGGTTGTTTGTTACGGTTGTATACTATGATATTGGAATTCTTGCCATGCCGTCCCACTAATTTTGAAACTTTGCAATAGCGCAGTTATCCGATAATTCTACGGTATTGAATATAAAAGGTTCATGAATATATTTCAATCAGTAATAAATCAAGATTAATGACAATCAAGACCAGCTTAATTGTTCTTGCATGTTATATGAGCCATGACTGAAATTATACTTATTATTGTAGTTGGATGAATAACAGAAAGTATCTTTTTGTAAGAGGGGAGGATAAAGGTAAGATGGATCATTACATGTGATTCTCTCTTCAAGCCGTATATCTGATGAGGAGGAAGACATTGACGATATCGATGACGATGATAGGCTTCTATAATGAGGAGAATTTGTAATCTCAGTTTCACTTAGGGGTGAACAAAATTGATTTCTTTGCTTCTGTTTGATTATGCTGGAACGAAGTTTTGATGCGTTTCTTATATCAGTCTTTATAGGATCAATGAATTGTTTGAGGGAAGTGATGAGATCTTCATTAGAAACTTTAAGATCCCAGTTCAATAAACAAAGCAATTGACGCTCCATGAGGTTGACATCCTCAACTTTGAAAAGGCCCTCCGTATATCTTGACCAATGACAGTTTTTTGGAGAACTATCGTTATGGTACTTTGCAGATAAAATTAAGCAAGCAAGGAAAACTCTATGTAATGTGCAAGGTAAGCCTTCAGCATTTTTTGGGAGTTTTGCTCTAAGTTTGTCCAAGTAGACTAGCGTCGTCAAGAGAGTACCTGTATATACGTTCGTGTATCTGACAAGTTTTGAGATAAATGTCATCAAAGAGGGTAGGTGTTTCGTGTTCTTATTTGGACTTGAAGGAGGTGATGGATATCTATGCTTTGGTTTTTTGCATTTGATCACTTTCAATGTCACTGTGACGATGTGAGATAACATATCTTGGGAAACGGGCGATTTCATGAGCACATTGAGTGCTTGTTGATCGAGCATGTCTAATCTGTGGGTAATGCAACAAAGCTGGTGAATCTTGGACTGTATGGAGTCCACTGTCGACGAGAAAGACTCATTATATATGTTTAAAACTGTACCTTCTTATGTTGACATGTAAGGACTGATGTGAAGGTATCATTTTGAACCGCGTTTTTGGATATTATATGCAACAGTGAAGGGATCTTAATATTATTTTACAAATATCTCGCGTTCATCGGTCGATCAAATTAAATGCACGAAATATTTACGCGATCTGGAAACTGGAAGGGGTTACCCATAACCAAGGCTCAGAAGTCAGGCTTCGTTCGAAACAAATCTACTATTTATTTGCGTTCTAGAATTTTACCATATATGTTGAAGGAGGTGATAGGGGTGTCCAAAATTTAGCACGCTTTATCATTTGTAGCTTCAGCCCCTTATCATTCAAATAGTTGGCATGCATTGGGTAGGCCCATGAATACTGATGATTAGCCTCCAACTTTGAGCCCCGAAGAAGCTGGAAGTTAGGAAATGTTGCAGGTTTAGTTCCTAAAACCCCTTCATGATAATTATGAGATAAGTCTTGCTACAAGGAAGTATCTATAAGACCATGTAGCGTGCATTTTTGGATACTCGAAACCTAGTATTGATTACCTACAGGACCAAATCAGCTGTGAGATTCTTCGATAAGAAAGGCGTAGCAAATCTGATTAGGTAAAGAGACTATCAAAAAAATACGTCGTATTAAGGATTCAAATCCAAGGCTCATCTCGCGCTAATTCAAAGAGTTCTGTAACACATTGATGAGACTTGATGAAACTCGAGTTCTTATAACCCTAAGCTTTAAGCTATAGATTTACGATCGCGTCTTCATTAGAAAATGAGCGGGTAACCCAACTCAATACATAAGAAAAAAAATTTTTCATTCAACTTGGTCTCTTCTTTTGAACTGTACGAAACATCATCAACACAACTAGAAGGTAAGTAGTATTATGTGCAGATAACTCTTGAAATATTTTAGATGACGACAAAACGCTGTGCACCAGTCTGAACCTGGAAAGTACTCCCAGAGCATGAAGCATCAAGTATACCCAAATTTCTGATTTATAACTAAATATTTCGAAGAGTTTTTGATTTGTTCTATAACTTGGAATGATATTAACAACTATAGAACTTGTTCATCAATGAATTTATTCTTGAGAATTTTTACAGTTAAATAATACACGACTATTGATGAAAGCTCAATTGTAGAAAAGTTTTTGGTGGCATTGAATCGAGTAGCCCTCAAATTATATTCAAACTCGACGCTGAATTTGTTACATATACAGCATCTAACTTAAACGTCAATATCAGCTATTTGAAGATGAATAAACATTGGACCAATAAGCTGTGTTTTAACATGTCCAATTAACCGTGGTTTGATGTTCAGGTATGTATAGCCGATTGTGTCCCTGTATATACCTCTTTATTGTTTCAAGAAATACTTAGACTGCTGAAAACGGTGTGCTAACTCTATTAAATCAGTCTTTGTAACAAACGATGACTCCCAAGCGTTGTTTCGGGGTCTATCTCTAGACTTAAGCTAACTTGATATTGATTGACTTTCCTAGAGCTCAGATATCTGACTCAAGTTTTACTGGAATATGCCTCTCACCTTGTGTGAGATCAAGTTGTCACTAAATCCTTACGTCCACTAACATGCTAACTGGGAGTGGTGTCCACAAACATTGATAACGCGAACGTACATTGATCAACAGATCAGCTCACTATATTATGAAAGGTTCAACTTCCAAGCAAAAGAAGCTAAGGTCGAGGTATCAGATAAAGCCATAGCAAAACTTTTGAATCGAGCCCCAGGAGAAGCTCATTTGAAGAACTCAATATGACATTAATTTCCCGTCGTCAATTTGAAAGGGGTTGAACCATTAGCTACCCCGAGCTTCAGTATTAAAAGCTTGAAGCCCAAGCTCTCAATATAGTGCTATTGCAATGTAAAGGAATACAGAACATTGCATAATTAATTTCCAAATTGGGTCCTCCTTGTAAATCTCTAACGCTCGAACTCTTGTTGAGAGGAAAAAGGAAGTCGGGAATGTTGAAAAAAAAAAGATCTCGCATATGCTGATTATTATGACCGGGGTTCAGTGCTGGTCTCTTTATTAGAATACGAGTCCTATTCTTGAGTGGGGATGTGCCATGATCTTACTCATTTCGAAGCAATCGAATCACCTTCTTCAGAGTCCCAGTGATAGTAGCAGGCAAGATAGTGGGTCAGTGTTCTGTAGATGCCGGGTTTTTTTGGTTTCCCAACTTGCATTGGGCAACTTGGAAAATATTTACAGGTCAATACATAATATCACATTCCTGTTCCACAACTCAAATCAGTTGTCAGAGATTCTGAAAAAAGAATAGGTTGTAAATTTTTTTTTCTGATATCACCATGCGCCATATAAGAGAGCTTGTTTTCCATTATTCTATCGTCTAATATCAGAATCTAGGCAAGATCACTCTGGCAAGATCTTTAACCACTCGAGAATTGGAGTAAACCTGAGGAACAATAGTTAGCGACATAGTGCTACGGCCACTGGCATATTTTAGTTCAATGGGTGATACTGAGCAGATCAGAAGGTATCCAAAAATCACTTGGAGGTTAGAAAGATTGCAAAAACGGTACTTGGCGAAAAAGCTTGAAGAGGATGAGCTTGAAGAACATGATAGTCAACCAAAGCTCTCCGAACAGCGACTCAGGACTGAGCTTATTTCAACGTTACACAAAATAGGAACTTTGGAAAAGTTTGATGCTGAATACTACGCTCAGTCATTATCTTCAACAGCGTCTCTAACGAGTGGCATAACTGCAAAGAGTTCCAATCCTATTTCAGTGAATTCATCGAACTTCAGCGCGGAAAGAACACAAGTAATACCATCTCTGCTCTACAAGGAGTCCAACCATTAGACATATCACTCCTAGGTCCCGTTTTATATGATTCTGATATTTGACTATAAGCTTTTGGTAGATGCGCTGAATTACTACAACATTAATGCACAAGGGAAAGAAGGTACGTGAACCCGTCAAATATGAAGCAAACGTTGAGTGTGTCTATCGGACTGATGACTGCTCCACTCCCATATTCAACTACAATTCCTCTCAACGATGTTTTCCCATATTGCCTTCCGCATATAACCATTCTCATGCTGGCGTGAGATGTGTTAGGATTCACTACCTGCATAATATATATACATGCGACCTGGCGAATTAGACTACCCAAAAATAAAACTTTCTATACATGTTACACATCAAACATTTCTGAATATCAGTTGTAGAGAGGTCTGTTTAGGATTAGGACTGGAGAGTTTCCAGAACATGTATCTCTTGCGATAGTGCAACGGAAGTACAAACACCAGCGAGTGTAATTATTGTCCGTCTAGTGTAGCTTAGAGTTATTCGGATCATCTGGCTTGATCAGGATATCAAGGATAACAACACTCAGATTTATCACCATCAGTGTTCTGATCTATATTAATATTCACAGCAAATAACAAATCCTGTAATTAAAAGACAACGTATATATATATATATATTTAATACCTTATTTATATATGCATATAGATTCATATGTAGGTTAGAGATTGAACTTTCGCAATTGTGATGATGGCCAGAAGATTTGATCATTTTGAAATACTCCAAAACCCATGGTCTTTCAGTCCATTTTAATCGAAAATTAGCTGTTCACGTCAAAACTCATAGCAATAACAGATTTTATAGCTTCATAGATGCAGCAGCTCACAGCAAAGAATTCACGAGATGGGTCAAAATTCTGATGAAGAACTCCAGCACGTGACAGACGCCAATTTATTTCCTTTGCAGTTTTTTAATTTAGTCAAATCGGGAAGCGCGTGCTTATTTTCAGCCTAACAGAGGAAAAACGAAATAGGTAAACACAAAAATCGAGTTTCACAATGAAATCTACACAGAGTAACTCTTGAATCTTCCGCACCAGCTACCGTTAGAGACAAAAGGCTGCAAGGTAGTGATTGCATCGTATGATCGTCAAAGAGGCAGTATCATTTCACCTTTGTACTGAATCTTGCAAACTACGCTGCTCACAACCATAATGTTCCAGAGGAACTCTTCACTCAGAAGGAACAACTCGAAGAGCTATAATGATTATGATGACGAGGCCCTGATTCCTAGAAACTCTACAGTAGAAAGAAAAAGGTCACTAGTCAGGCCCGAAAGGAATAACTTGAACGACCCTAGTAATCCTCACTACTACTATGCGCAGGTTGCTTCACAAGAACAAGATCATTTGACAGTGAACCCTTCTACGACTGGTGTTGATCCTACAAGACTGGACCAATCACCCAGCAATACATCCAAGAACTCTTTTCGTCCATATGTGAACTCACATGAAAACTCCAGCCCAAAGAATGGACACGATGAAATTGAATTGGATGAATTTAAAAACAGCACTGAATCTAATAAAGACGGGAGATCAGTATATGGATTGAATGATGAATACGACAGCCCATTCAAGACGACTAATATGAAGCTAAAAGTGCCGAGAAAGAGGAACAAAACCGGACGAAGCTCGTCTGTTTGGCAAATATACTGCCACATTATAACATTTTGGGCACCTAGCTCTTTATTAAAGCTTTGTGGAATGCCTAAAGAAGAAAGACAGATGGCGTGGAGAGAAAAAATCGCTCTTCTTTCAATTATACTCTATATTGGTACATTTGTTGCCTATTTGACTTTTGGATTTACACAGACAGTCTGCACTGCATCCGCTTTGAGAATGAGAAATGATGAAATTAACACGGGATACCTAATTATCAATGGTAAAGCATATGATTTGACTAGCTCCTCACATCCAGAAGCAGCTGGTATTAGTGCAGGGACCAATGTCTTATATCCGCCGATAAATGCTGGTGGACAAGATGCAACTTTTCTCTTTCAAAATGTAAACGGAAACTGCAAAAACTTGATCAAACCAAGAGATAACTGTACGATCCCGTATGATGGAGAGGAGCTAGCGTGGTATATGCCTTGCAAGCTACTAAATTCAGATGGCTCTTCAAAACCAAATTTTACGACCTCTGAATATTATGATGGCTGGGCATGCCACACTTCTAATACCGCGAGAGAAGCATATTATAGCCTAAAGAATAATGGTGATATATATTTTACTTGGGACGACATTAAAAACTCATCGAGAAATTTGGTTGTGCATTCGGGCAATGTTTTAGATTTAGATCTCTTGGATTGGATTCAATATAGTGACGTTGAATATCCTAAATTGTTTGATGAGATAAAATCCTCAGGAATGAGAGGTTACGATATCTCGCTACGCTTGGCTTCCTCAGATGATAGGAAAGTAGGCAGGTGCCTTTCAGAAATAATAAAAGTCGGCGTTATTGACTCCGACACAATTGGCTGCCTTGCTTCGAGGGTGGTGTTATATATTTCGTTAGTTTTCATTCTTTCTATCGTTATTGCAAAATTTGTTGTTGCTTGCTACTTTAATTGGTTTGTTTCTCCTAGACAAGGTGCAAATGTTATGGATAATAAACAAATGGTCAAGCGAGCTAATGAAATTGACGACTGGGCTGCCGATATTGATTCACCAGGGCCAATCCGAATTACAAAAGCAGAATCTGAAAGCCACAGACTTGGTACTTCTACATTGGATTTTTTGAAAAGCTCAAGATTAAGTATAGGAGACGACCTGGACAGATTAGACCATTCTGCGGATAATTTGAACTCTGCTGCAACCGCTAAAATGATGACTACCATGGCGTTACAAGCTGCATCTTCAACAGCGAAGAAGTCGTCTAATACAAGAAGCACCACTATAAGTGGATTGGAATTGGCACCATTTGATACCCGCAATACCTCTTTCAGCAATTTTATTTTTGGTGAAATAGATTCTTTAGATCCAGATATCATTGATTCTAACGTTGTCCCACAGCCACCGCTTGACTATCAGCCATTTGGGTATCCGTTAGCCCATATAATTAACTTTGTTACCTGCTACTCCGAAGATGAAGAAGGCTTAAGAACTACTTTGGATTCACTAGCAACTACAGATTACCCCAACTCTCATAAGCTACTCGTGATTCTTTGTGATGGGTTAATTAAAGGTTCTGGAAATGATAAAACCACGCCTGAAATAGCTCTTGATATGATGGAGGATTTCGCTATCGAACCTGAAAATGTGAAGCCATACTCATATGTAGCTGTCGCACATGGAACAAAGAGACATAATATGGCGAAAGTTTATGCTGGCTTTTATAAATACGATAATTCTACCGTTCCATCAGAGAAACAGCAAAAAGTTCCTATAATCACCATAGTAAAATGTGGAACTCCTAACGAAGCAACCTCAGCTAAGCCAGGGAATAGAGGTAAACGAGATTCTCAAATTATCTTGATGTCTTTCTTACAAAAAGTTACTTTCAACGAAAGAATGACAGAACTTGAATATGACATCTTGTTGAACATTTGGAGAGTGACAGGACTTTTAGCAGATTTTTATGAGATTGTTCTTATGGTTGATGCTGACACCAAAGTGTATCCAGACTCTCTTACTCATATGGTGGGAGAAATGGTCAGGGATGGTGAGATCATGGGATTGTGCGGCGAAACAAAAATTGCCAACAAACGTCAATCTTGGGTGACAGCAATTCAGGTTTTTGAGTACTATATATCACACCATCAGTCTAAAGCATTTGAATCGGTCTTCGGAGGTGTCACTTGTTTACCTGGATGCTTTTGTATGTACAGAATCAAGGCCCCAAAGGGTACCGATGGTTATTGGGTACCGATATTGGCGAATCCTGATATCGTTGAAAGATATTCGGATAATGTGATCGACACTTTGCATAAAAAGAACTTGTTGTTGCTTGGAGAGGACAGATTTTTATCTACTCTAATGCTAAAAACTTTCCCTAAGAGAAAACAGATTTTTGTTCCTAAAGCTGTTTGCAAAACGATTGCTCCCGATAAGTTCAAAGTCTTATTATCACAGAGACGTCGTTGGATTAATTCAACAGTCCACAACCTCATGGAATTAGTGCTAGTCAAAGACTTGTGCGGTACATTTTGTTTTTCAATGCAGTTCGTTATAGGAATAGAGCTTATCGGTACCCTTATCCTACCGGCTGCTATTAGTTTCACGGTTTACGTTATAATAACAGCAATCGTTTCCAAGCCAACTCCTGTGTTATCACTTGTCCTTTTGGCCCTTATTTTAGGATTACCGGGTTTACTCATTATTGTGACTGCGTCACGTTGGTCGTATATAGTTTGGATGGGTATTTATATCATTGCTTTACCTATATGGAACTTTGTTCTACCATCATACGCTTACTGGAAATTCGATGATTTCAGTTGGGGTGATACAAGAACGATTGCAGGTGGTGATAAAGGACAGGAAGAGCTAGAAGGTGAATTCGATCATTCTAAAATAAAGATGAGAAGATGGAGAGAATTTGAGAGAGAACGTAAAAACACAGCCAATAACTTGGAACTGCCAAAAAACATTTGGGATCCTTCAGGGAGTGCAAAGGACGCTACGCATTTCGCAATTGAAGAATTGTGATAAGACATATATATCATTATTTAATATTTATAATGCACTCAATAATGTATCACAATTGGTAGCAACTGATTTGCTGTTATTGAGTTCGCTGGACTATTGTCTATGAAATTCATGAGTTATTGACTCTAGGTATCCCGAAGCTCCTTCAACTTTACTGAAAGTTAGATAATTGTCAACAATGAGATTGTAAAGCTGTGAAAACAGCACAAGATCATTATTCTCAGATTCTCTAGAAGTCCACAGAAGCTGGCAAAAGTTTGACAGACCTGCCACAAACTCTCGTAGTTGTACAGAAGATATTGGTCCCTCATTAAGTAAACTTCTAGTCCAGATTAATCTCTTGAACATGATGACAAGACGACACTTCAAAAATGGCAAAACATAGTTTGACAGTTTACCGCTTGCCGATTTGTCTTCCTTCAATCTTGGGGTTGACAGTTCAAACAAGCACTTCAAACAGTAGGATCTAAAAACTTGGTCATCAAAGACAATGAAAGGTTTTGTAGATAAATTTTCGAACGAAGATGAAATCAAGGTATTTACCAGGTCTTCTGGAGATGAATAAGTGTCTAGTAGATATTTTTCAAGGTCATCATGCTCATAAAGAAATGAGGAATTCCATACAGCTGATGTGAAATCTCCAATCTGGGTTTCGTTTATAGAAGATTGATTAACATTGAGTAAAAGTAAATCTTTGAATCGCTTAAATGCTTCGAGACTGACTATTTCATCAAGATACTTATTAGAAACAGGCAAGCACGAGATGGAAGCCTCAAAAATCAAGCCCCAAATCCCGTTTTCGATACTGTTGTCATCGGCTTGTTCAATTTCCAACGAACCAGATATCTTTTCAGAGATAATTAAAAATAGTTCCAAAGCCTTTTCTCGGAGTTGACCTTCATGAATTTGACTGGCATGTTTTTTATCTTCAATTTCACTATTTAACACTTCAAGGAGGCCCTTAAGAATTTTTGTAACACATTTATCTGAAATTTGGGGCTTCAAGTCGGATATACTTCGAATGTTTTCAGCCAAAATATCAATAGCACAAGAGCTGATCGATATAAAGCTGGGAATCTCCACTTTATTTAGACCTTTCAATTTTTTGAGGATGCGTGATCTTGTTTGAAGAGGCAGCAATACTATAGAGGATAGTTGGAGAAGCACAGAAGTAGTCTTAGGGCCGTCACTTGAAAAATCAATCAGTTCAATACATTCCAATACAGCTTTCTGAAGCTGTGTGGGAGCATTAACATCGCTTTTGAAGCGAGGCAGAAATGGATACCTTGCACAGCTATTGAATATTGCTGTTGATTTTGAAATCTTATCGATAGAGAAGCTCGAACTGGAGTATAATGACTTAAAGATGTCCAAAAATTTCACTAAGCACTTCTGATAAAGATCAGTGTCTGTTGTAACATAACTTATCGGTTGTGCGCACCAAAATTCAAAGAGCAATTCATGTATAGAAATCAGTTTGGGATCAACAGATTTCACACAAAGATCAAGGGACTCGTAAGCCGTTAACGTTATGGCAGGATTCTCAAAACTTATTAACCTACTCAAAAAAGTTAGCAGCCCAGAGTAATATTCCTCGTTGGGAGTTTTGGAAAAATAACGACAATATAGTTCAACTAGACCTTTCAGTGTGATCGTACAAGTTTGATCAAAAGACTTGATAGAACCAGCACTGTTGTCAACATTTGGTTCTAGTTTCGAGTCAAGTAAGCTCGTTATAACAATTCTGTAGGTCGTTTCCCAGATCATATAACTCCCATGAGACTCAATAATCTTGAAGAATGTTTGCAAAGTTCCATTCCTAACGTCCGGTGCAGTATTTTTGGAAATAATAACCAAACTTGATAGGAGGTGGAGCCATAGTCCATGTAGTTGAACATATGTTTCCTCATGTGCTTCCACAAGGTCTATTACATCTTTTTTTGATTTCGCTTCAAAGTCAACTTTTACAGCCTGGGAAACGCCATCACGTATAAAATCACTCACCAGCCAGTAATAGCTCACAGCCGAGAAAGATATATTAAGGTCGTCATTCTGGACACAAAAACTTTCCAAAACATCAATTATTTTCAAAATTAGTCTTATAGGTATGGACTGAAGAAAATCGTTAAGAAGCAACTGCAGAATTTCGAAGGAGGATTTTATTAAGTGTTTTCGCGTGCTGAGGTCTTTCGTAACATCTGTAAATTTGAAGGGACTATTGACGATCTGAAGCACTGCCTCCCAGGAGTGTGTCAGAGAGGAGCCAAACCTATCTAACAGTTCGTAAAGAGTATCCAATGTGATCTGAAGCATCTGCGATTCCGCAGATGTGAATTGGTCTTTGGCAAAAGAGAGGGACATCTTCTCTATTGTATCTGCAAGTGAGAATAGCAATTTGTTTTCGATTTGAACATCATTAACCAATGAGTTCGAAGAAAATGCAGTGATTGCCAGATTTTTAATGCATGTATTAAAAACAACAGACGCTCTGCTTCTTAGTTCCGGAGAAATCTCTTGGGAAGTACAAGAAGTTGCTAAAAACTTTGAAATCACGTCCCAGTTTTGATCATCCTTTCTAACAAATCTTGAAGTATTGACTTGTGAGATTTTGCATAATAGATCTAAGAAATAACAACGATTATATGAACAGGGGACTATTGAGTCATTGGTGACTTTATCACAGACGTCCCACTTTTGAGTTAATGTATACTGAGCTAAGGCTATGAGTTCTTTCAATAAATTTCCGAACGACGAAGAGCTATAATCGCCAGTACTTGAATAAAACCTGGATAACGAGTTTTCAATAGATTTAGCATCATTAGAAGTCAATTCTGACTTTTGTGGAATATCTTTCAATCTTAAATAATCTGATGGCCCATTCAAGTAATAATCAAACCACTGCAATGTCGACAAGACAGATTTCCAACTAACGCCAAGCATAGGACCTATGGATATGGTTAAACTTATCAAAACCCTGAAGCATATTATGTGTCTTGAGTTAATATATCTGGAAGAAATTTTAGTATTAGCGTTATTTGCGCCAGAAGTAGAATTAATAGTCGAATTTAAAGTTTCAACTATTGTTTCACTTATCGTGAGAGATCTGACATCTTCCTTTTTAACATTATTGCTAATGGCAGCAATTGATATCAAAATTAGTAGGGAGTCTCTCTGTGCACTTAAATTCATTACCCCCGAAGTATGACATAATTTTTGGAGCGATCTGATCAGGTTGTGAAACAACTCGTTGTCAAGCCGTGAATAAATAAAGCTTGATCCCATCGATATAAGGTTCTTTGCATTTCCTGTTATCAATGCTGATATATCTTTCATATCTGGAGACTCGGATTTTTTGTTGATCGAGTCATCAACTGGATTAAACAAGCTTGGTTCAGTTGAAGAAAGTTCGATAATGTAGCTTCCTATACCTTCAGACATTTGAATTGTACACGACAGGATGAGGTAGAGAGCATAGGTTTTGGGAACTGAAGGGGATTCACTTTTATCCAATTGCTCTAGATAGGCAAATTTGGGAGAAGAGTTTTGAATGCTTATAGCATGTTCTGCTTTAGGAATTTCAACTGTATCTCTTATTTCTAATAATTTCTTTGCCCACTGTTCGTTCATGACGTCGGAACAAACCGTTAAAAAATCTGCAATGATTTTCTTTTTGCCATCAGCATTATCATACATAACAAATATTTTTCTGACCAGTTTGAAGTCTAAGAAGATGCCTCTGAAGATTTCGAGGGATAGAATTCTTTTCCAATATAGAGAATTGGATTCCTTCGTAATGATATTTGTCAAAAGAGAGAGAATAACTTCTGCTTCAATCTCTAGGATACTTAACTGAGTTCTCATCAAAAGGAGAATGATTCGCGAAACTCTCACAGTGCTAGAAAAATCTTTACTGGAGGAGAAAGTTCTCAATAGCAAGGGAGTCACGGTAACTCTGACTAAAAAAATAAATTCCTCATGCGTCGTGAACAGATCTGTATAGTTCGTGAATATGTTTTCCATAAGTTCAAAGCCAAATGAATCTTGTAGGATATTCGATTTTAGAAAAGTGGGTTTATGATGTTCAGTAAGGGAACACATATCCAAAAACACTCTATATGCATCAAATGCACAAATTCCGACTTCAACAGTATCATCATCAATCGGTATAACATACTCTTTTTCAGTATTTGCTTTGTCTTCGGCAATGACTTTGTCGAATAAAGCGAGAATGATTTGCTGTTGAGTAGCTGCCGATGTGTTAGTGACCATTGCTATCTTGCCTGGGGATTGGAGCATTGAGCAGATGAGAAGAGACTTCGCGACCAGCTTATCATTTATGAAATCACCATACATCTGAAACAAAGTTGGCAATGTTTGTAGGACCTTCAGCTGAATGTCTACAGCCAAGTGGGTAGCCTCAGCGAAAGCATCCAAAAGAATGTCAAGCTTTGATATAGGGATGGATCTTGTCATTATCAGTTTATTGAGCGACTGGATAGCAATTGAACTGAACTTTGCATTTCGAGATGAGCATGATAATAGAAAAGGGGCAATGAAGTCGGGACTCTGTGAGAGATTATTCAAGAAGTCCTGTGCATTTTGAGGGTCCTTAAAGCTTTTCAAGATGTTTAATGATCTTTCTGCAGCATGCTTTATTTCGGGGTTTCTCCTTTTAGATTCTGCAATTAAATTGATCAAGTCAGAGGATATTTGTGTGACCATAGACATTACTTCTAGAGAACTGGAAGGCGTGTACTACTTACACTTAGCCAAAGTATACCAGTTCAGCTGAACGTTCGAAACATCGGCTTCATGTCAACATAAATATAAAATCCGAGGAAATATCCCGGAATTCTAACGACAGAACTACAAAGACAGCAGAAAGGCGAACACGAACTACAGATCATCATCCTACGACCACCTTAGATAATTCTGCAGACATAAGAAGCCTTTAGACTCGCATACTACTAATCATTGTAGAAAAACCAAACCCCGAACATATATTGAGAAACCCACAGAAACACCTTGAATAGCTCATAACTCCTGATATGAAGTAAAGGAAACATCCCCATCCTCCTCTTCACTTTGACAAATAACCTCCTTTTTAGAATAAACAAAAATGTCCTTACGTGTATTGCTTTTCACCCGCTTCTGAGAAGCATTGTCTATCGGTGAGGCTGTTGAAGCGCTCACTGATCGCGGAACAGCTAGCCCGTATGCTATAACTTGGTCTGTGAAGTACAGTAATGCATTCGTGGTATTATTGAAAGTATTCTTCATTTTGTTTTTGAAATTGACACTAGTTGAGTCGGAGCGATCATCACAAACCGAAGAATCTTTTGTTTTGTCGACAGATGTAGTCAAATCATCATCATCATCGTACTTATGTTCCCCACTCGTCTGTTCGTTCCACGTTTGGTGCTTTTTTATGTAGTCAATGACCTCATATCTAGGAATTTGCTTATATTCATCCTCAAATACTTGTCGTCCCAAAACGCCTTCTCTTTGTTCGTTTCTCTCAAGAACATGCACCCTATTAATCCATTCCCATGGAATGACCGTCACCATCACATAGATAGTAGTATTGAATACTTCTGAGAGTTCAGAAACCCAAATATTAGATACATCAGTAATGAAAAAGGCGACCTGAAAGTTGATGACCAAAAATGTCAAAATGGTCAAGACGAAAATGCCTCTATGGAATATAAAATTTATTTTGCTGACACCGTAAATGATAACCAACCCGGAATACATTGTTGAGAGTGCAATCCTGAGCAGATACGTGAATGCAGGCAGTATTGTGATATCACTGTCTACAGTAACATCATAATTTGCAAAAGTTGATACCCCCCAAATAATCTGGGCGCATATGGACACCGTCCCACCCAAAATCAAGCTGACTCTTTTTTCTTTTACTCTAGAGAAAAGCCGTATAATTATTTGTACTTGAGCAAACTGAATTACTAAGACAAATATGAAGTCGATGATGTTGAACGTGAGGTCAGATTCAATACGGTCCATAAACTTTTCACCGCTGAGGATTCCTAATGTGTGTTGTTGACTCAAATAGATGATGAAACGAACTACTGCGATGCCCAGGTTAACAGAACCGAGTAAACTTCCCAGACGTAAAAGCCATGAGGGGTTCCGCGTGTAGTTCGTAAAGACAATAATTGTCAGAAAGACTGTGATGACAGTGGATACAGTGAGCACATAGATTATGGGATAGACACTGTATCTGAAAGAACCTGATGACGTTGCAACAAATTTATCCCAGTCGGCCATGATGAGAGGAAGAAGAGGCGTGCCGTGCCTTTTGAAAGATGAGAGTGCAGGCGAGCCCTTGTAGCAGTAAGGGACATAATATGCCGTCGTGATGAGCTCGACACGTTGGAACGGACGGTTTATTATGAGGTAACCAGGAGAGAGCTCAAAGCCAGTACATGTGGAGTACTCACTATCTAAGCTGACATATCTCCAGATCGAATTTGAGTCGATGGTCATAATTTCAAGTCGATCTTCCAATCCTCCCTGTCTACCATTCCTTTGTACCACTTTGTATCTGCCTTTCTTTTGCTGTGAAATTTTAGCTTACGAAATCCGGTCTGAGTTCGATTCCAAATCAAATCAGCTTCGTCAAAACAACTGGTGCACTAGCTACAAACATAAAACACAAACCTTTTCTCGCCTGAGAGCTGCTCTGCAAAGCGGCCACCATGTCCTTCACCCAACATCCAGGGCTTGGTCTTCAGCATAAGTCGCCTTCGCTGCCTAACATTGGTGAACCGGTCTCAAAAACTTCGAGTGCTGTTCAGCACGTCAAGAACCCTTCCTGCGCTCTTGATGTCCCTAGTTTTGGATTCGAACGTATCCGTGAGAAAGGAGAAAACGGACACGCGCATCCCACAAATACACTGGGGGTTGCAATCACTCAAAAGTTGAACAAGGTTTCTCCCGTATCGTCCGCCGAACACTCAAATGCCAGTGTCATTGAAATGTATCAAGATGCTGGATCATTTGTTTCTTCTGAGGAGATACAAGTCCTCATTGACCAAAGACCCGACAAAATCTTGCCTAAACCACAGAGCTGTGGAATTAATAATGGTGATAGGAGTTCAGTTTATGAAACTGGATCCATAATCAGCTCTCCAGAACTGCATTCATCAATGACTTTGGAGAATTTATCATCGATTCAGCACTCTAGAAAATCCGCTTCCAAAATAAGACTCTCGATTGAAGAGAGCAGAACTGAAATCAAATCCGATCGTGATCGTTACGGATTCAAGAAGAAAACGAATTTCGTTAATGAAACTCAATATAACAATTGGTGGCTAGAGTATTCCAAGCATTGCTCCAGAAGAAAAAAAAAATGGGAACTATTATTACAAAAAAACGGTCTCACTTTCAACAACGATAATCCAGTAAGGTTTCCACCCAAGTCTGAAAAACTAAAAAGATACATTCGTAAAGGTGTCCCTGCCGAATGGAGAGGGAATGCATGGTGGTATTTTGCCAAAGGACCTGAGAAGTTAAAAAATAACGTCGGTATCTACGATAGCCTAATAGAATCTACTATCAATCTTCAAAATAAAGACACAGAAATTATCGAAAGAGACTTGAATAGAACTTTCCCTGATAATCTTTATTTCAGACAAGACCATCTACCAAGAGACATATCTGCGTCAGAATTGCCAGAAACTCCTCTAATCCAAGCTTTGAGAAGAGTTCTTGTCGCATTTTCAACGTATCAACCTAATATAGGATATTGTCAATCTCTAAATTTCATTGCAGGCCTATTATTGATCTTCATGGATGAAGAACGTGCCTTTTGGATGCTAGTAATAATAACGTCCCGATATTTACCTGGAGTTCACGAAATCAACCTTGAAGGAGTTAACATTGATCAAGGCGTTCTAATGCTCGCAATAAAGGAATTTTTACCTGATACCTGGGACAAAATTATGAGTATAAACTTTGATAACACTCTCAACTCTACAGAAAATTATGATTTCTTGAAAAAACTTCCTCCAATTACTCTTTGTACATCAAGCTGGTTTATGAGTATATTCATTGGGATTTTGCCCATTGAAACGACGTTAAGAGTATGGGATTGTTTTTTTTACGAAGAATCTAATTTTTTATTCAAAATTTCATTATCAATATTCAAGATAATCGAACCCAAGATTATAAATTTACAAGATGAAATGGATATTTTCCAATTGGTTCAAAATATACCGAAGGGAATTTTTGACCCTACGATTTTGTTTGACGTTTTATTCAAAAAAAAGCATGGATTTAATAATTTAACTCAAGAAGAAATCAATCGCTGCCGGAAATTTGTCACTTTACAACGAAGAAAGTCACAAGATCATAGTGATGTAAATTTTAACAGAAAGCTATTGGACGAAAGCCTCTGGCAACCTGATTTCTATGGAAGAAAAGGTCTTCCTGGCGTACATTGGAATAAAAATTTGACTAGAAAGATGAAACAAATAAGGAGACGTAAATAGGAATCCATTTATATAATTAAGAGATTTCAATTACAAGCTCCTTTCCTTCATATAAAGGGATTTTATTGGGTTTATTCATTTTTATACATATTTGCATCTATAATTTAGCTAAACTTTCAGTACAAGAAGCAACAATTTAGACTGTAAAATGCTATTTCGTTAATTCCCAACCTCTTTGTAATCTCTGAATAACATAATCCGGATCATCAACTTTGTTCTGGATAAAACTTCTCAAATCAATCCAAGGAAGCTGAATCTCAGTTTCTGGTTCAGGAATAGATACTTCTGGCTCAGGAGTATTTGAAATGCTTTTGCTTATTAGCACAGTAAATTTGATCGAAGTAGAATCTTCATCAACCAAAGAGCGCAGTAAAGTCGAATCATGAATTACCTTACCCTTAATAAGCAGCTTCAGATCTGATGCTTGTATACCTTTGAGTTGCTGCTGTTGAAGTAGTAGTTGTTTGGCTTCAAACACTGTATCAGTCGATGAACCTGATGAATTAATATTGAATCTAGGTGGTTTAATAGATTTAAACGTAAGTGATAAGGTGACTTTTTCCTTATTGATAGTCTCGCTATTCTGTTTGGAATATGGGAGCTGAGGCAGAGCGATACCCAGCCTTTTAAGATCTTTGATGTCCTTTCTGTAGTCATCTCCAACAAGAAGAGGCGAGCCTGATACGGAGAGAAGAGTCAAGAAATTAGAAGCAAACTGCTTCTCCGATTGAGGGTTGACTGCATCAGTCATTGTTTCCTTTTAAATTGTATTGCTGCTGTCTTGCTGTCAACTACGCAAAACTTAGTTTTTGTAAAATTACAAGAAAATTCAAGAATAACATCAACACTATCACGACTGCCAATACCGACCCCGATGAATGTGGAGGAGAGCGCTTCAAACACAGAGACTGCAGAGATTAAGAATGTTGACTCAAGGGTTTCAGGATCTGTCCTCAATCTCAACACGCCCAACAAAGGAACAGACAATATGATCAATGAGAGCGCACAACCATTGCTTTTCTTCAACTATCACGAATATTCTATCAAAAACTACCAGGAAATCGGCTCAAATGTGGTGGATGCGTACTCTCAAACACTTTGTGCTACACATTTCCCCAACTCATACGTTTTATCAAGCTCTCCAGAGTATAGTAATACCAGAATTGTACGAATACCCAGAGTTTTCACGGGGCAAGGCACTACATACCCTCAATTTTCAACTGTACTTCCTGGATTTGAAGATGCTGCTATTGTCTTTGAAGAAGACGGTTCCTCTTTCATTCCTAGAGGAGAGTATGAAGGCCAGTTTTACGGGTATTCCTCAAATTCTCCATTAAGTAATTACGTTACACCTCAAGAATTTAAGGAAATCATGGATAAAATTAATGCAAATATGATCAGAAGTTACACACCTTTTGACCTCTGGAATGTTCTTGAATTCATTATAGATTTGCTAACGTTTTGGTTATTCTCTGGCCTAATAAAGTTCAGCTCGAAAAGAGTAAGTACGCTATACGCTATCCTGACTTTCAGTAGATTAAACTAACTTGTATACTAGAAACTAGAAGAATTGGAGGAGTACGTGGAAGAGGTTAATAGAAAGCTAAAACTTAAAAACATTGAGATTATTTCTCCACGAAGAAGTGGATACTTATCTGTAAGTATGAAGGAGTTGTTTGACAATTTGAATACCCTCTAACATTATTCAACAGATTGACTACGTGATTCCTAAACCCGAGGCATCTGGTTAGAATGCTTCATTGAAGATAGATGTATAAACGTTCATTACACATAAGCGACCAAACTTGTAAGTACAAATCTCACTGCAGGCTTAGATCTTGCAGTGATATTTTCCATAAACATGTTTTTTTTTTGCGTCTCATCGCAATTTCCAAGTAAGAAAAAATTAAGTAGTTCTCGAATATCTATAACGGCCAAACGTCACTGGCAACCCCCAAATGTCTGAGACTGGTGTAATGAATGGGATTTTTGCTATTGAGAAGCCATCAGGGCTAAGTTCTGCACAATTTATAGCCAAAGTTCAAAGGATATTCACAAACTCTTCGAATTTTAGCAAAGAGTTAGCAGAAGCTAGAGGTAAAAAGGCTGAACAGATCCAGAAAGAGACTGGGCGTAGAGCCTCAAGAAGAAATTTACGCAAATTACAGAAAGTGAAGATTGGCCATGGAGGAACATTGGATCCTCTTGCAAGTGGAGTGCTAGTCATTGGAGTTGGTAAAGGGACTAAACAGCTGTCAAGATATTTAGGAAGCTCGACGAAGGTGTATGAGGCTAAAGGGCTATTTGGCGCGTCAACCATCACGGGTGACAGCGAGGGTGAAGTTTTGAGCAGAAATGGAACAAATCATTTGACCAAGGAACTTTTAGAGGAAATTCCGAAGAAATTTGTCGGGCATCTAAAACAAACCCCACCAATATTTGCAGCGTTGAAAATGAATGGTAAGCCACTGTACGAGTATGCCAGAGAGAACATTCCATTACCTAAACCAATCGAGCCTAGAGAAGTTGAGATCTATGATCTCGAAATACTGGACGACTCTTTGAGTAAAGAGCATGAGTTTAAAGTCATTAAATCTAACGAGAATGAAGATGGTAAATTAGAAGATCAGCTGCTGAACAATCCGACACTGAATGACGATAAGCTGTATTTTTCTAAAGAGTATGCGCAAAGTCAAGGAAAATCAGAAGATAGTTTTGAAGTTGGATTACCGTTTAAAGCAGAAGAAGAAGAAAAATCCGAAAGTTTCAAAGCGCCATTGTTGCATTTCACTGCAACCGTTAGTTCAGGGACATATATTAGGTCTTTAATCAGTGATATTGGAAAGTCTTTAAGATCTTCAGCATATATGGTTGAATTGATTCGAGCAAGACAGGCAGAGTGGGAGCTGAACAAAAATGTATTTAGAATAGAGGACTTCGAAGAGAGAGATGAGGCAGTTTGGGGAGATGTCCTAGCGCAAGTATTACGGGATGGAGGAGAACAGATAAAGGACCTCTCCAAAGTATTTGAGGAAGCAGAGAAGAGGCACAGTATGCATAAAGAACCTGAAAAGGAAACTGAGGAGGAAACTGAGAAGGAAACTGAGAAGAAAACTGAGGAGCAGGAGGTAACTGAAAGTGGCGAGAACAGTAAGAAAAGACCGTATGATGAAATAGAACAATAATCCAGTGTCATAGATATCAATGTAGGTTTTTGTTTAGCGCGCAGACGTGCGTCTGTCATACTTTGTTTGTGTGGTCTGTTGTGTTTCTCTTTTAGGCTGGAGGAGGATCCACAGTTTTCGGTGTAGGTCTGTAACACGTATAAAAAAGCGATGAAAACAGGTCGAATCATCGACTTGCTTAGCACAATCTACTATACTACGAAGAAAAGTAATGACACAAGGAGACGAGGTCAGTGTTCCAAAGAAGGTGAGGTCCGTTGCAGTCATTGGTGGAGGTGCTTCTGGCGCCATTATTCTTGACAGCTTGATACAGGAGAAACGGTTTGAAGAGATTGTTCTATTCGAGAGACGGGAAGTTGCGGGCGGTGTCTGGGTGTTAGATAGCAAGCCCGACGCCCTGGATGTTCCTCCCGGAGCCAGCCAAGAGCTGCTGGATCCAGCACTTGAGCTACCAGAGGAGCTCAAGAGCTCCGAGCCTACCAACAAGCCTGTCAAACAGCCCCGGTCCAAACAGCAGCGGTATGTGCACACGGCATCGTACGGAGGGCTCACTACGAATGTGCCTGAGCCGCTAATGTCGTATAGCGACGAGAAGCGCTGGGGTAAAGATGAAAAGCCTCACCATGACGAGTACTACTATGAGGGGACGGTGATCCAGCGGTACATTGCACGTTACGTTAATCGCCATCGCAGCCACGTAAAATTCCGTACAACAGTTGAGAAGGTGTGGAAAGACTACAGCGCTGCTGCCGAGCAAGCGCAATTTGAGTTGACTCTGCGTACGGAAACTGACGAGAAGGATTCAGAAGGGAACCCTATTGATGAGTGGTGGCAGCAGCGATTTGATGCTGTTGTTGTTGCGACGGGGCATTACCACGTCCCACATATCCCAGGCGTTCCAGGGCTTGCAGAAGTTCATCGCCGGTTCCCTGAACTCGTGAGACACTCGAAGGGGTTCCGCGAAGACGACTCTTTTGCCGGGCAGACAGTTATTGTCGTAGGCACGCGTGCGTCCGGTGCTGATATTGCCGAGTTTGCTTCTAAAGGTGGGGCAGAAAAGGTATTCCAGTCTCGACGCCAGGCTACTCCGCTCCACAGAACACTTGATGCTGATAACTACGAAGTGAAACCAACAATTTCAAAGTACGAGGTTGTTGATGGGGATAGTGTTATTGTCCACTTTACTGACGGTTCCACTGTCACAAACCCGGACCAGATTATCTATGCAACTGGGTTCAGGTTCAGTTATCCGTTCTTCTCAGAGCTCTACCCTACATTCACCACAGGCTATGTCCAGCCAGATCTCTACCTGCACACTTTTTTCACAAAGGACCCTTTGCTTGCTGTTGTTGGTGTACCTACAGACGCGATATCCTTTAGAGCCTTTGAGTACCAGGCTGTTGCAATATCAAGGTTTTTAGGCAACAAGATCCGTCTTCCTCCCTTACGAGAGCAGCTGAGATGGGAACTAGACAGATTTGCAGCGAAAGGCAACACAAGAGCCTACCACACTATCGACTTTGGCAAAAAGCTTGATTTCCTACAACAACTAACAGATATTGGGGGCGGTGTCGAGCCTCTTGCGGGTACTGGACGTCCATTCCCGGTCTTCTCTGAGGAAGACAAGGCACTATACAGCAGACTGGTGACTGAGAAATTTGAGAAGTTCTTTGCAGATTCTGCAGAAAAAGCCAAGTAGAGAGCAGTGTGATTATTGTGTTAATAATTATTATTATTACTATGGTATATATATATATATATATGCCGTTTCATTATATAGCAAACTGTGTAGTAGTGGACATTGAGAGGTTGGGTATTAGACGAAAGGACAAGGCCCTAAAAATTGACAGCTCTGTTGACGTTAGATTGCAGCGCTTTAGAAGACTCTTCTTCGTTGTGCTCCATGTCCTCGCCGATTCCTTCATCGTCGTCGTCGTTCCACTCTTTCCCTGAGTGGTCAACAGCAGCATTTTTCTTGTGATAGTAGTATAATAGACCGGCTACCAGGGCTATCAAGAATGGGGTCACGATGCCCACAACACATCCGACAACAACCTTGTTATGCTGCGAGAGTCCGCTGCTCGATTTGTTTTGAGCTACGACCGTCACTGTGGCGACTTCTGAATGTGATGTTGCAGTTGTAAGCTGGCCATCGCTCGAGTACACCGTTGTCAGCGTCATTATCGACGTGACTGCCTTGGTCTGCGATTCATTATCTGTACTAGAGAGGGAGCTGCTCGAACTTTCAGAGGAACGGCTGTGTGAAGTTGTGGATGCCTTCGAGCTACTGCCTGCAGGTGATGCGGACGAGCTTGAGGACTTTTTTGTAGATGAAGATGAAGACGAGGAGTATGAGGATGAAGACGAGGAGGACGAGGAAGGAGACGAGGAGGATGTGGAGGATGAAGACGCAGATGATGAGGAATTAATCAACGAACTCGAGCTTGAGAATAAAGAGCTGGAGGATAACACCGAGGAGGCTGAAGAACTTGATAAGGATGCGTCTGATGAAAAAGATGCAGAAGCAGATACTATCGATGATACTGATGACGACGAACTCTCAACTGAATCAGAGATGGAGCTCAAACTGGAGCCTGATGTAGTTGCGGACAGGGTAGAATTACTCGTCACATCACTAGAGATAGCCGTCTCTTGACTGAGCGCAGTGCGAGCTAACAGCAGCGCCAGTAAGATACCTTTGGTATGTTCAGTAATGTGCATCCTTGAGTAAGCGATCGTATAGCACTCTCAGTCGTACGGTACCCTTCCACTTTCACGTTCCTACTCAATAGTATAAATCTGAAACTCTCAAGAATGCAATTTTTTTTTTTTGGTTCCTAACTTTTAAGCTTTTCAGCTTGCAGAAAGCAGGCTGTTGTTGTTGAAGGGGATAAAAAAAAAAAGGTCCCGGATAACTACTACTGCGCGATGAGAGATTCGAATTGTCGAGTTTAGTTGGGGGTTCAGTTGCGTTTGCGTTTGCGTATGGTTTCTTTTCCGATTAGTAACTGTACTACATCCTCCTTCAGATACTCTACGCTCCTGCTCGCTGGCCCGTGATCCAAATCGAGGCTCACCTGTAATTAGTGTGTATGGCTATGTCTTGGGATCTCGAGCCCTATTATTGTACAGGATGGACTATTTTTAGATCTGAGACCCCAAAATGCCATAAAATACTGGCTTCAAAACCAATCTTGCCAGGAGTGAAAAACACGAAACACTGTTGACTGCCGTGGCAAGCATCGCAGAAAGCTGTTGGTATTGATCACATGCATACACAGACACTGCGCGGGTCCTAATGTTCTCGTTTTCCTTCCATTTTTTCTTCTGTTTAAATAGCCTTTTAGCATACATATATCATCATCCATCTATTTACGAGTAGCGGAAAACCGCTCAAACAAAAGGAAAGTGAGGCAAAAAAAAAAAAAAAAAAAAAAAAAAAAAAAAAAAAAAAAAAAAATATATAAAAAAAAAAAAAAAAAAAAAAAAA
>JAKTRK010000066.1:0-56351 GCA_030579675.1 Liangdongia quercuum | reverse complement strand
AAAAAAAAAAAAAAAAAAAAAAAAAAAAAAAAAAAAAAAAAAAAAAAAAAAAATACTTAAAACAAAAAGTTAAAATTTGAGTACATTTATGTTTCTAGTTTTAACAATATGTTACACGCGAAGTGCTACTGAAAGTCCGATTCTTCTGTCATGCTGTTATCGACATGACGGCTTTACAAATTAGCTGTGCTTTTTCACTTCGACTTGGCCGAGAAATGTATTCGATATTTAGAGTAGCGTGAATTCATTGAGGCTAGCCGAGAGGAACTGAGAAGCCATACGTAATCTCATCCGCTTTTAACTAACTACAGTGAACCGCACTGAATCTCTTAGAACAGTGGCTGCCATATAGCTTGAAGACATCAGCTCTTTGTTCTTCTTGACATTGCATATAGTTGTCATATAAATCATGGAGTAGATGGGATGTTCCTCAAAAGCATACTGGACCTGAACAAATACCCTAGACCAACTAGTCCCTCTGAAGTCTACGTATAAATCAGCAAGGCCTCTTGACATTGGATTTTCTTCGGACAAATAAAACAGAATATCAAAAAATCACATAACGAAAGAACAAAAAAAAAAAATAAAAAACGAAAAAAGAAAAAGAGAAAAAGAGCGCTAGAAACCACTTTCTCTGAACTGGGTTTTCCTTCACTTCTACACCCTTTGTCGTACATCCATTCCATCAGAAAGGCGTCTTTCGAGATCTCGTCCCTGTTTGTAGCCGCTGTGAATTGTGTAAATTTGTTGGAAGACTTTTTCCACTAATTTCGGGACAATTTCACTTGGGCGTAGCCCATGGATAGTTTAGCGATGTATTTTTAGAACATATGTGCGCACAACAGAAATAAGTTCCGCAAAAAGGAGATTTTTTGCAAAAAACGGAAATCGAAATCATGGTGTTTCAGACCTGAAACGGACCCTGTTTTGAGGAGGCAAAAGCTTAGATAGCAGGCATAATTGCTTAGTTGAACAACCGAACACATTATCGAAGAACCGCCAGATAGAGTTTAGCATGGAAGTTAATCCCACTAGTGCAAGATTCCCAAGCACCTTTTGTACTCGAGAATGTATATGGTGATTGGTCATGGACTACATGTGACGGGTAGGAATAATCACCTGTTCTTGCTCCTGTTCTCCTGGTTGCTCTGGTCCCCTTGGGAAAAACGATCATGACGAGGCTATATACAGGATAAGCCGTGGAATCCATGGAAACTATGGGAGAACCCCAGCAGCGAAATGTAAACAAAATCGATAAACAGCAAGCATCATAGAAGTTAGGAGCCGATCCTGAACTTCTTGAACTGTAAAAAAAAAAAATATCGCTACATCAAACGGAAAAAAGTTTAGATTAATTAAATCTCTATTAGAATATAACCTGTTTCTTGAACAGCGATGTTGTCAACTAGCAACCCCTTTCTAAAAGTACACCTGAAAAAACATATAAATAAAAACGAAAACCAAATATGAGAACTCTAGCAACGAATCTCAAGCTCTAAAAGCGAGCATCGGCATGACAAAAATATCTCTATTGAGAAAAATTTTTTTTTATCTAAGTGAGAAAAATTAATTTTTGGAAATATGATATCAAATTTTTAATTTATTGGTGCATTTAGAAAAGGAAAGCAACACCAGCGGCAACAGCAGCACCAAAGACACCAGCACCCAAAGAGTTGGAGACGGCAGCACCAGTAGAGACAGAAGTACCGTTGGAGGAGTTGGAAGAGTTAGAAGAGTTGGCAGCGTTAACAGCAGCAACGGAAGCTAGAGCGACGATAACAGTTTTGAATTGCATTGTAATAGTTGTCAAATAAATTTCTTATTCTTGGATATAGAAGAGAAGTAATAAAAGTCTTTTGCAAAGGAGGCTATCAAGTTGGGAGATGATACCGTCTATTTATAATTTTTGAGCCCTTTTACTGCGGCGACTGGAAATCTGAAGAAAAAGAAAAAAACCGAAAAAAAACTAAGAATTTCTGTTTTTCTTTTTCTATCTCACTTTCCTTTTTCGGACAGATATTGTATCTTTTAGGCCAGGGACTTCCATGCAAGAGATAGACAAAGCATTAGAGACCTGGAAACCATAGTGACTATATCACACACTCTCTCTCTCGCGAGCGTCTAGAGATAAATGCTCGCCTCTTTAGCTACGCTTAGGAAGGCGGATTTCTTCAGATAAGTAATCTACTTGCAATTGCTCCGGTAAACAGTGCTATGTTCCAAAACAGCTAATCATCTCATTTGAACTCGTTGGCTAAGATTTATCTCAGATTCGTCTTCTTTGAGGACAAAAAAAATCATTTTCTCTAGCTGTAAATTCGTTAGATTCTAGACTGTTCTAAAAAAAGCACGCGTCTCTACTGAAGGGCTAAAAAAACAAAAAGAGAGACTATGTGGCACGAACCACACAATTCGTGAGTCAGAAGAGGAAATTACACACTTGCCTCAAAGACGGGAAAAGAATTGACTCGCGATTTTGATCGATTTTCGACTCCTTTCAGAGTGGTGGGAGTCCACGATTGGCTTACACTATTTGCTTTAACTATTAGCGCTCGCTAAGATACAATCAATGCAGAGTATGAGCTACACCCCCTTGCAACTTGTTAGACACAAAGCGCGTCTACAAAGCGCGTCTCTCTCAAAGGAGTGTAGGTGTGGGGTGTAATCGTGGAATGGGAGAATGGGAGCTTTGGAATGGTAGTTTGTTTGTCTACGGCTTGATAGCCACAGCGCGCTCGAAGATGGGTTCCAAACCCTCCCTCGACTAGTAACTTTTTTGTCCGCAACCTTCCAATGGATGGCGTCCAGTCTCCAGTGATCATCACAATTTCTGTCTCGAGAGAATGAGTATGCCAGATTCAACTGATGGATTGACATTTGACATTCCACGTTTCCGCTGCTAATTTCATCAGGCTGCCATGGCTGAGTCAGTAAGTACATATTTTTATTTATCTTTGATTCCTGGGGCTCAGCGCTCCAGGAATGTGCGACCTTTCCTCAGTCCTCCTTACAGTATGTGATCGAGCTTCGCCTTGTATCAAACAAAAATTTTTTCTCTATCCCCAAGTCTCTATATTCAGTCTCAGTCCTATCTCTTAGACTAGCAGTAATCACTGTTCACTACTAGTGACGACGATATGGGTTGGGAGCTTGTACAAACCATGAGATCTTAAAGCGACTATTTTCTATTCAGAACTTTGGCCACATTGTTGCATCGAAGCTCTAGAGAGTTTTTCTATGCTGTTGCTATAAAATGTCAGGATCTTGAACTCTCGGACGATCTTGCGTCTAATTCATCTCGAGCTAAAGGTTTCCTCGAGAGGTTAACGCTAGTGGAAGTCGAAAATAGCCGAGAAGCACAATCTCTCAAGAGAAAAAACAATAGAATCACTATAGCCAAAACCATTAACAATCTCTACAAAATAAATAATGGCTCTCTGTGTGTGGGTCATGCCCAATGGATGGCTCCCAACCCCTAAAGAGCGTCCATAGCCTCGGCTTTGGATTATTTTGGGGTCTGTATTCTGCGCTTTTTTTTTGCCTTGCCTGCGATAAGCTGCTGCGTAGCCTGGAAGCAATGTTTAGTTGAAGACCGATCCTGCTTCGCTATCAGCTATTAGCCTATCGAAGCAAAGACCCACAGTGGGGTTCACGTATTTCAAATGTCGCGCGCAGTGAGCGAGAACGTGGTTATTTTTACAGGGACACTTTGGACTTGCTATTTTTCTAGTCCTAGGTCCTGACCTAAATAGTCAGATTTCAAGGTCAGATTTCAAGGTCAGATTCCCTATTACCCTTTTTAGTATAGTAATTAGATACAGCTTTGACAGGATTGGTTAGTAATATCCGTCCACACAAAGAAAAACGTCATAAGCAAAAACCTGATAAGCGGAACAGTCCCGATCTCACAGCTGAAGGTAGATTGTACTACTTTGAGCTCTAAACTTGTAGCTAACAAGATTTTCCCAGTACGCTAGTTTTACGAACGTAAGTCGAAAATGAAGTTGCCCGGAGTTTTGCTGCTGCCTTCCTCCACTTGAATCCTTTCGATGTTCAGTGCTCCCAACCACTTACTGATTGACGTACCAAAACGACAAAAGTTGCTAAACATTTTATAAACTGTATAGAGTTCTCAAAAGGTGTCCTTGACTTGTGAAGTAAAGAAGAAGAAAAAAACCCAAGCAACTATATATAAAATGCATGCGAAAGACTGGCTTTTGGTTTTCGTTGCATTCTTTCTGCCACCTGTTCCAGTGTTTGTAAAGAGAGGGTTCTTTTCTGCAGATTGTAAGTTTTTGGCTGATTGATATTTTGCTAAATTGATTTCAGGGATCTTGATCATAACTAACTATATTCATAAAGTCTTGATTAATATTTTGTTACTGCTATTAGGTTTTTTCCCTGGACTGCTCCATGCTCTATACATCATTAGCCAATATCCCTATGAGGAGCATTCTTCCTATGAAGGTGCCACTTATCCTGGATCAAATAATCAGGCAAACTATGGTTCTATCTGAGTGATAAATCAAGAGTTACTTTACGGTGAGAACATTGTATGCTCTTGCACATTAAAAATTGCTACCCTCGACTACTTCTGTCATCTATGTTTCTTTTGTGTTTTTTTTTTTGTTTTTGACTACTCTTCTGTGCGTGATTGTTAAGGTAACTGAATTGACAGAATCTTCCATTTTTTTTTCTATTCATTATCTATTCATAATACTGTAGATCAGCTTGTCAATTAATCAAGAGAATAATAACATCAAGAGTAGAAAAACTCATGAAACTCTCAACAGACGCACCAACATCTAACTAATAGCAAGTAGACTTCCCGTACAAAACGTAAAAGATATCCAAACCACTATCAGTTGATAATGAATGCCTTATAGAAAAACTGAACCGCTGCAAGAGTGCAAAGGCGACTCCCATTGAATGGGTTCTCTCAGAACGAAAAAACCCACCAATATAATGATTTATTCTTCGCATAAAGACACATTGATACGATGTTTGGAAAATAATATCAGGTGTATGATACTAATAATCGACCAACTTAAGGCATGCGTCAACTGGCAGAATTAATCTTCCGAAAATTCAGAAAGCAGTATATACAAGAACTAAGTATATAGCGGTCCTTCCACCTGGAAAGATCTCTAAACAGACATTAAGACCGCAATGCTAGCAAAGGAAAACTAGCCAAATCGTATACTGCTATCCTCAAAAATCTTCTCTCTCAATTCGAGATGATAAGTTCCGGGTAATGCATGAATAGAGAGTGTGTGTCCCGAATTTTCAGAATTAGGAGAGCAGGTTCTTGAAGGCGCGAGTGTTCGAATCTTCGCGCAATATCCAAATATGGAAATTCTCGCAATTTGCCACCGACGAGAGGCAAAAAAAAAGTATAGAGAATTAACGAAAAATCAGAATAAATAACAATAAGAGTCTTGACATCTGAGTACTACGCATACTGCTGGATAGCTGAGAATTTCGTCCACATGATGTCAGATTTGAAGGTTATACTTTCAAACAAATATTGTATGTTTTGCTCTCTCAAAGTTCAAGGACGCCCCCTTCGTAATTCAAGAGCTCAATTTTCTCCCAGCAACCAGTGCGACCCGAACCATTTATACCAGTTACCCTGTGCTGTTGCTGGAGAATCATAAAACTTCCAGCCAATAAGATTGAAGGATGCGTGGTTTTCTGGAAAATCGTCACTCAGATTTATAAAAAAAAACCTCCCGGTTTTACAATTTCCTTTTCCCTCCCTCCAAAAACCAGCATTTTTCAAAAAATTTGACGTCGACGTGTGTAACTTTGTCAAGGGTTGAGCGGTTTTTACACAAAACACGAAACCACAAAACGCAAAGACAGCCCAAGCAAAACCACAACTGACACCACCTACACTTTTCGGAGAATCGCCAACCTCCAAAACAAAGAAACAAAGGATTAAATATCCTCACTACTTTTCTCAATTTCGGCTGGTTTGAAAAGAGCTCTATAGTGAATTTTGTTCCTCCTTGTTATTTCCCACTATCCCCTTTCTGACGCCTTCACTGTGCTGTTCAGGAAATTTTCGTGTATTTTTTCGGCACACAACATCGATAGAGACACATTTCCTTATTAGGTATTTTGTTTCGCAATTTTTTATTTTCCGGTTAGTACCACAAAATCAGTACTGAAATGATGACTATCCCTTCACCAAGAACAACCGATACAAATACAAGCACAGTCGTGAAAAAAAGAGGTTCGTTTAAACGTAATGTTTCATTTGGAGCCAATTGTGCTCCAACTAAAAAGATGTGTCTGTCTTCGAATTTCAGCAGAAGAAATTCGGCAACTGTTGCTGCTTTGTACTCCTCAACTGATGATGACGACGATGACTCAGAGGATGAGGATTGCTACATGAATAATCAGAAAAAGGCTCTTAAGAGATCATGTTCTATGAGGGCTTCCTTTTTGGCTGACAAGAAGTTAAACCTCGCGGTATCTCAATATAGTGATGAAGATGAACCCGAGTCAAATCAAGATGTTAAAGATAATGAGAAAAGCTCGTTGGCTTTGAGAAACCGTAAGGTTGGATTCTTACCTGATGAAAAACTTATGCCAGAAATTTTGCCAAGTAGCCGTTCGTCAAGTTTAAGTACTGGGTGTGCTCTGCCAATCGTGAGAAGAAATTTTGTCGATGGCGATCAAATTGCAAGATCAAGATGTTTTGAATATTTAGTGAGCGCCATTGATGAAGCTTGGGCGCGTTACTGTGATGCTACCTCGTATGCTGAGGATGCAGTTTATGGAGACGTGGGTTATTATCCAACAACTCCAGCATCTCTCGATGCTTCCGATGAAGATGATGATGGTGAAAATGAAGATGGGAAGGACGATGTTGAAGAGGGTTATAAGTCTGCATCGACCAATATCACGGAATATGAGAGTGATTTAGATTTGAAAAAAGTGAGCTCCCAGCCAAGCAGTGTTAAATTACAACAGTTGAAAGACCGTTTATTGAAAGCAAAATATTACTTGCAAGATTTTGTCGAGACTAACAATTATGAAGATGCATCTGCATTCTGGAAACGGTGGGATTTAATCAAGTATGCCACCGTGGAATTGGTTGAGGATGATGACGACGACGAGGCCATTGAATCAACGATTGATGAGTTGGAGCGAGGTCGACTCTACGGCCATTCCTAAGTATTCTAGATTGCAACATTGAGATTCACAATCCAAGTCATATGTACTATATATTTTTAGCGTTATATTTATTGTTGAGTTTTGATTACATACAAAGTTCGGAGGTTATTGGCAGGGGAATGATTTTGATTTATTACTATGGTTTTTTTTTCTTTTATGTGATATTTGTTTACCTCAAATCCCGTTTACATACGGATTTTATTGCATGAAAAGGCTTCGTTATTGTGTGTTTGTTCCATTATGGATAGGGTGAGAGCAATGTGTTCTACTGTATAGTTGAAATGTTTTCATGAGCAGGTTTGATTTTGAATTCGATTTTCAAGCTTGTAGTGCTGCTATTCGCGATAGGGGAACGAACCTGGAATCGCCAATGTGCTGATTAGTAAATGTTAAGACAAGACACAATTAAGAAAGAAGTTGAACTGTCTTTTCCACTAGTTCCTAAAATCTATTCATTAATGCTAAGTAGCAACCGTGAATCACGAGCTCATTGATAATGAGTATGGATACTACACAGAGTCATCATCACGAAACAGATGAGTCAACTGGATTGCTACCGCGTAATGAATCATCAAAACCTGCACTGAGAAAGTCTTGCACTGACTACAACTCAATAGATCGCCTAACCAAGAGTACACCTAACTTGAATAAAAATGCCTTACTGAACAATGAAGACTTTGATCATATCTTGAATAAGCAACCATCTCGCTCCCTATTAGCGATGAGTCACAATTCTGACATTAGGTCTCCCATTTTAACAATGACACCTTCCTCACCTGTAGATGAGGAATGCACTAGCTCTCAAAGACCGGTGTTGATTAGAAGTGCTACATGTTTTGCAGAGCTACCGTGCTCACACTTGCATTCTGAAGATGTTGATGTTTTGAAACCTCCGGGCTCTGGTAGTGATAGAGATGCTAGTACTTCAGTAAGGAAGAGATTTATAAGAAACTTTTATGATGATTTCACTTCAGTAGATTGGGTAAATGATACAATTAGTGAGTCTAAACGGATCCATAAACTCAATGGAATCAGTGGTATTCGAGGGAAGATAGTGAGGCTGGTCGATAATGCCACTGGATGGATATTGATAGCCATTGTCTCGTTGGTATTTTCACTTATTGCATATGTCATTGATCGATCTGAAAGTGTGCTGGTTGATCTGAAAAGGGGTTATTGCCAATCGAATTGGCTGTTAAATGAACAATTATGCTGTCTGAATGACCCTGCAAACATTTCAGGGAACTTTAAAGAATGTTCAGATTGGAAACTATGGCCTGAGGTGTTCGAAACTAACGAAAATAGACACAACATCCTCAAGGTTGATTTCATAATATATTTCATTGCATCTGTGATTTTGGCCTACATTGCAGTTAAAATCACACTAACAACCAAAACTACGAATCCTTTGGCAAACGTGATTCAAAACAATCGAGATTCGAAGCCCTCAAGAGTTATTTATTCTGCGACTGGTTCAGGTGTTCCTGAAGTCAAAACCATCCTTTCGGGGTTTGTTATTAGAAAGTTTTTAGGTACTTATACGCTAATTGCTAAATCTACTGCACTGATTTTCTCTATTGCATCTGGTATGTCTCTAGGTAAAGAAGGGCCATTTGTTCATATCGCAGCATGCGTAGGGAACATATTTGCAAGATCTTTCAAAAAATTCAATGATTCGGGTCTCGAAAGACGGCAAATCTTATCGGCTAGTGCAAGTGCTGGTGTGGCCTTGGCATTCGGCTCACCGCTAGGTGGTGTCTTGTTCAGTTTAGAAGAAGTCAGCTATTACTTACCAGGAAATCAACTCTTCAAGACATTTTTTTGCGCTATTATGAGTATACTCTTTTTGAGATTTTTGAATCCGTACGGGACAGGGAAAACAGTGTTATTCGAATTGAGTTATTCTTCTGATTGGAAACCAATTGAGCTGGTTTTGTTTGTCATTATTGGAGCGATCGGTGGCATTCATGGCGGGCTATTTTGCAAGTTTTGTATCTGGTGGGGTGAGTGGTTCAGGTCGAAACCATTAATTAAAAACCATCCTGTCCGAGAGGTTTTGATAACCGCTGGTCTGACGGGATTGGTAACCTTTTCTAACCCTTATACAAAGACAGCAATCCCCGAATTACTTCATGATTTAGCGTCACCGTGCTTTTCTTCGGGTGATTATACTGGCGATAAGGGACTTTGTCCACTAGATTTCGATAGCATTCCAGCAGAAGTACGCCTTCTATCTGTTGCTCTATTGATTAAGATGGTATTAACAGCAATAACATTCGGCATTAAAGTTCCTGCAGGAATATATGTTCCTTCTATGGTTGTCGGTGCATTATTTGGAAGATGCTTTGCAATGTCAATTCAATATATACAGTTTCAATACTCCTCGCAGTTTTTTTGGTTTGATAAATTTTGTGATGGAACCTCCCCATGCATAGATTTTGGAATTTATGCCATGATCAGTGCGGGGGCCTTCATGGCTGGTGTCACAAGAATGAACATCACTTTGGCGACTATAATGTTCGAACTTACTTCAAGCTATACTTATGTCTTACCAATTTCTATAGCAATTGCAGTTTCCAATTGGGTTGCCTTTGCAATCGAGCCAAATTCGTTATATCAGTTACTTTTGACAAAACACGAGTTTCCGTTCCTAGGTAACAGAAAGTTACATGATTTAACAAATTATTCCGGAATAAGGGAGCTCATCCATGGAATTGGTGACTCTATCTACATTGATATCACTAATAGTTCGTTTGTCAAATTCTCAGAGTTAAAGAAGTTGTTGACAGAACTTCAAACAAGCGGAATGATAGACGGCTGCATTCCAATAATTGAAGATGGTGGTAGATTCGTTGGGACGATGCCTGCTCCTGAACTAGAGTATGCACTGGATAGGATTACAAAATTCTGTGCAGAATATGGGATTCAAAACGAAATATTCATCAAACTACTAGACACACAGCAGAATTCGGAACTGGGAGGCTCTGAGTATAATGCCAGACCACATAACAATTCAAATCATGAAAACGGTATCTCCTTATTAAATGAATTGACAGACTTCACAGGAATCATTGAATATACTCCAATTATGTTGGATGTCAACTCTCCGTTGGCTTTAGTAGAGATGGTTTTCACAAAATTGGGGAACAGATCCATTTGTGTTTTAGAAAGCGGTAAATTCATTGGAATTTTATATAAAAAGGTATTTATCAATTATTGCAGAGAGAGGTAAAAGAACCTGGTTGTGAATTTTGAAGGTATTTTCAGACTAGAACACTCAAAAGAAAATTCCACAGTATTGGTTATATCATTTTTTCTAGACATCAAAACAATGAGACTCCATATTTTATTGCCTAACAGATCATTGTAATTCAACGTGATATAAAATGTTCTTCGCCTTTTCAGCAGCATACAAGCTTATTACAAATTTCAGGAAAATCTCGAGATTTGTAGCCATATAGGTCCATCTGATTTCCACATTGGGGAGTTCCTTGACCCAAGCATGAACATATTCTTCGATCATGAAACTTTTGGAATTGTGAAATAACTCAACGATTTCGTCAGAAGGCGAAGTCATCTGAAATTTCTTGAATCTTGTTAGTCTCAACAGTAATACTGAAACCGAATTGAAAAACTCACGTTTCTATCCACTGATTTCAAACAGCCACTCTTGAGGTACATCTTAAACTAAAAAAACTTTAGTAAAGACGAAATTAAACTCTTCTGGAACTGAAAAAGATTTTGCTTACCGATTTCCAAAGATATCTGAAAACCTTAAAAAAAGGTGTCTCTGAGGTTCCATCCAAAGAATTATCGAGCATGAAATTTAGTATCTTCCCCCCATGCGCAAATAGAATTGATTTTAGTGTTGTCACCAATTGGGAATTAATTTGCGGTTCGTTTGTGAAAAACTTGAGAAAAGAAAAAAGTAATAAGGTTGTCACAGGTTTAGAAATATCTAATTTTAACCATCTATCAGAACAAGGCTGCCCATTGAAATCCAGTATAATCGTTCTTTGTAGCTTTTTTAATGATTTATCGAGTTCAATGAATAGCAATTCTTTATACAATGGCTCTTGCTGTAAAATGAACATAATGTCCGATATGAAAGGGAATGTGTCTGCTGTTTTGTAGATAGGAACTTTATTGTTCTGATCGGGAACGAGAATAACTGAGCTGCAAAACATCTTGATTAAAACCATCATCGATTTTGTGTGAGCAAAAGCTGCGAATAATTTTAGTGATGCTATTAAATCTATCGAATTATCATCGCGAAAAGAGGAAAACATTGATCTCGCAAAAACGCCAATAATCGATGAGGAGGACTCTTCTTGTTCGGTGTGCTTTGAGTAGTTGTTTATCAATTCTTCAGCAATGAATATCGTCGTATCAGAAATTGACAGATCTTTATTAGTTATAAGTTTTTCAATTGTATGTGCCAATAACACAACTATCTTGGTGTGGTATGCCTCATTTAAAGGATAGTATTCAATCACTGGAGCCATAAATCTATTCTCTAAACAGTTCATGAAAATAGTTCTTATTTCTTCATGACTCGAATATGACAAAATGTCTATGATAAACTGTAGATAAAAGTTGTACTGCAGAAGGGTAGAGTTCTCAACTAGGATATCTTCGTATTCAATTTCGTGGCTATGATCTAATATTTCGCTGTAACATAACTGGTTGAAATTTGAGAGTAGTCCGGTTATTATCAATGATGGGAATTCGCTCTCCATTATCCAGTTCCTCAAAGGCTCAGAAAATCCTGTCATCAAAATAATGTGTAAGAGGGCTTCCCTAGCAATATCGAACGATTTATCATCCAAAAATAAAAGCTCTTTAGAAAGTTCAAAAAGTGGAAAGCAATATACTGGTAGACGAGAGACCAGAATTATATATCTCACATCTGGGTCATTTTGAATCTTTTCAAACCAAATATCTACCATTTCAGTCCTGGTAAGAAAGCATTGCGCACAATGATGCGTAAACTGGGCAATTTGATCAATAAAATCCTTTGGAAGCTGGTTGCAATTGAGACATCTGATCAAAAAAACGTTCATATATTTTGTTATCTCCTCAAGACTTTGAGTTTGCTCTGTATTATTCTCTTCCTCGGTCAGTTCATCAAATCCAAGAACCAATTGATTAATTACCATTTCAAATATTTGTATATGATCTGAAATAGCATTTAAAGGAATCAAGTCAAGGTTTGTGAAAGCCAACAATCTGAGCACACCAGACTCTTGTAGCTGGAGACACTTGGTACCATCCCTTGCTAAGGATAGATATAAGTGATGTATGTGGTATTTGAGGCACAGATTGATCGAATTCTAGAGAATAGATCAGTCGCTATTCGTTACATCGTCTCAAAAAGTCGTAGTATAAACTACCTTTGTAGTGCATGAGACCATAATATCTCGTACTTCTTCTAGAAATTTACAAAATGAAGCAGTTTCCTTGTAAGAATCCTCGTTGCTTTTAGCTGTGTCCATAATCTTTTGAGTTTTATTCTCTTCCTTCTTCTTCTTGTAATACAGACCGTACTTCTCAGCAATCTGTGCCGAATTCAACCACAAGTCTGCAAAAAATGTGCTACTCATTCTGTTAGTAACGCTGTACAATGTCATTGATCTTTTGCTATCATTCTCCAGAATCACTCCGTTTATTTTACATTGCTTCATCAGACACTCTGATACTTTTTTTGAGATCAAACACTGCTTTTGTGTCTCAGCTTGAAACATTGGATTTTCCAGATCTGGAGTATTTCCTCTTTGGGAAATACTCAGATCGGTTTGAGACGTGTTTGAGAGGTTCCTAGTCTATAAAATTAAAACGATATGAATAATATAAATAGAAGTCTGTATACGTTGGCAATACTAACTATAGGAGTCTCTAAGGCATAGTCAAGAAACAACTGAGAATAGTGTTCAATTATGGAAGTCATTCAGAGAGAAAGGCACTCAAGGAAGTATCAGCATTGGAGAGATGATGTCTCCACAAGTTCGCCTATCACGCTGCACCACGAGTACCCAAAGAGGTATAAGATGGGCGGCGGCAGCAACAATAACAATGATTCTATCGAGCTCAAATGTAAAATCAATGATTATGCAAACCACTACATACATACTGGAGAGATGCCTGCAAAGAACGTCCGCAACATCAAAAACCCTGTCGAGGGATATCCAAAATTACAGAGGTTATTTGAATTAAAAGAAAATCTAGTGAACTCGCACTCATGTATTCCATACGGATGTAGAGTGGATATTGAGCATATGCTTCCGACTTTAAACAAGTGGATTCTCAAGGACCATTTGGTGTTTGATGTTATCATGATCGGCTCCTTGACCGAAAATCAATTTTTATATCCAATATTGAGTCAGTTACCGCTAGATAAATTATGCTCTAAACCAGGTTTCCTGTTCATTTGGGCCTCTGCTCAGAAGGTGAATGAACTAACCAGACTACTAAACAACGATGTATGGGGGAAAAAGTTCAGAAGATCTGAAGAGTTAGTGTTTGTTGCTATTGATAGAGATTCACCTTACTATCCTGGTAATGAATTTACAGACGAGGAAGCTGTGTTCGAGAAAACACAATGGCATTGCTGGATGTGTATTACTGGCACAGTGAGAAGATCAACAGATGGTCATTTGATACATTGCAATGTGGACACTGATCTAACAATCGAAATTCCAGAACACCAGAATAAAAATCTGGTCGTACCTAATGAGATGTATAAAGTTGCAGAAAATTTTAGCAGCGCTACGAGACGATTACACATAATTCCTTCCAGAGCAGGTTACAATAATCCGCCTCGTCCAAGACGTGGCTGGGTGATCATGAGCCCCGATATCATCATCAATAATTTTGAACCAAATCGGTATAAAAATGATATAATGAGAATAGGAACTAATTTACCTCAGGAATCAGAAATCGAAAACCTAAGACCAAAATCACCTGTTCCTAGACATACAAACTTGGCACTACGGAAATAAAGCTATGCGTATCTGTGTATTGATTGCTTCGAAATAACTGCTTTGCATGCTTCATCTTTTTTCTAGAAAAATACAGCTGTAGGAAGAACGAATATGTTAAGAGATGATAAACTGATTTGTTAAAATCATTTGAACCAATTCTCAACGCCCTGTCTTAATGGAGCCAGTAATCCATTTTGTCTTGGAACGTACTCAATTCTATGGTAGCTATTGATGTTTTTTCTCAATAAGATTTGATAGCAAGTAGCAGAGCCTTGTCTTGAGATAATGGTAGAGTAGGCTAAGAAGAATTCCCAGATTCTGAACCATCTTGAGCCATATTTGGCGACCATGTCTTCTTTCATTCCTTGCCAGTTTCTATACCATCTCCATAACGTTGCTGAATAATGAACACCAATGTTATCAATTGAGACAACTTCAAAGCCGGTGCCTTCCAATTTAGAAGTCACAAAATCTAGAGGTGTTGATGCATCGGCACCTGGGAATATGTAACGATTCATAAAGAGACCCCAGATCAAGTCTTCGTATTGCCATGATTTTCTAATACCTGCATACTGTAAGAAAAACAATCCATCGTCATCCAGCATATCGTGGACCTGTTGCAAGAAAGCACCAAACTTTCTAACTCCAACATGCTCAGCCATCTCCAAGCAGGTAATTTTATTGTATCCACCCTCTGGCACTGGAGTATCTCTGTAATCACGACACAGAATTTCAGATTGAGTTTTTGGAACTCCTTGTAATTCTAACTTTTCGTTCCCCCATTTAGTTTGGTTTATTCCTAGAGTGATACCAATCACATTAGCTCCATAAATCTTAGAAGCATAGGTAGCTAGAGTACCCCATCCACAACCAAGATCCAGTAGTCTTTCACCTTTCTGTAAGTTGATTTTTTCGCAAACTATCTTCAGCTTGTTATCTTGCAATTGCTCTAGAGTTTCTTCAACTTCAATATTGGAGATAATACCTGACGTATAGATCATCCGTGGGCCCAAAAATGCATAAAAATCATCACCACGATCATAATGGTCACGGACTTGTTCTTCATCTTGGGATCTTGTATGCAAAATAACTTCTGGGATCATACCAAAAAGAAAGAATTTGAATAACCCCAGAGTGAAAGAAAACTCTGCCCAATCATGTCTGTATTCCATAACATCTAAGGCATCACCTTTGAAATCAACTTTGCCATCGAAATAGAGTTCATGGAAAGTCTCCATTGGAATTTTGTTGTTCCCTTGGTATTTCTTTGCTAACTCAGCATCATGGAATTCCAAATAATGTTCAACTCCCTTATTTGGAAATTTCACCTTTTCATTCAACCTTGGAGAATACTTTGAAGCAAATGTCCAGTACGCCATTAATACTGGGATTGCTGATGTGAGCGCAAAAAACAACCATGTCCAAAATCCACCGCCCAGCTTGCGCTTGATATAATATGGAATACTCACAATTATGAAAATAACGAGTAGATTGGAGAAGTTTTTGGCACCAGCTCCATCTGCTGGCAGTGGGGCATTTTTAATAGCTGGATACTTCAAAACTTTGTAAGTACCAAGCAATACTTTCAAACGGCTGCTAACATACGTCTGTGGTTCTAACACCACACTCGCTGGACGAGCGAGGCTGAACTGGAGCTCTAGGAGTCTCATTAAAGCGAACACCTTCGAATTCCATCGTGACACTCTTCGAATCGCAGGATTTACCTCGAGATCAACATCATCTCTCTGGCTTTTCTGTATAAACACGTCGACAGCTGCGAAAAAAAATAGGCGTGCTTCTAACAAGAGTTGTATAAATATGTTACCCGCTTGTGATTATGTCATTGATTATCGTATATCAAAAAATCGGCCGAGTTGGTGTTTGCGCTTTTAGAAGAGCTTAAAGCCTTTAACTCCTAAGCTAGGACTTCATCAAGCTTATCAGCTATAAATTGATGCAAAAGATGGAGAGATCGATGCATTGAATACTCTTAATATCAGCCATATTAATAACTGAAACCGTTACTATCTCTACAAGAATTTTCTGGTTGGTTGCTCTTTCAACATGGTGTTCTTATCCGATTTTCTACGTGATTTACATCCTCCTGCACCTACTTACTTGCCAAAAGACTATCCTGATTTGACTGGTAAAGTAGTTGCAATAACTGGTACTACCATAAACGGGATTGGGTACGAGGTTTTGAAAGCTGTGTTATTGAAAAATGCCAAAGCCATTATTTTCAACAGAAATGCTTCAAAAGTTGAAGATACAATTAAAGCACTAGAAAAGGAACTTTCGACCGATTTGAGAGACTCTATAATTTCTGTTATTGTTGATCTAAGTGACCTGACGACAACAAAGCCAGCTTTTGCACAATTTGAAAAAGCACATCCGGAAATTTCTTACATCAATCTTGCTATTTTCAATGCTGGTGTTATGCAACCACCTAATGGTTCTAAAACTAAGCAAGGCTATGAGCTGCAGATTGGGACAAATGTTTTGGGTCATCAGCTACTAATACATTTTTTGCAACCTTATCTTTTGAAGTCTGCTCAACAACAATTTGACACTAGAGTAGTCTGGGTGACTTCTCTGGGCCATAATTTCTCTCCTCCAAATGGGATCGATTGGGATCTCGTTCACGATGCACCATCATCAAAAATGAAAGTCTATGGACAATCAAAAGCTTGCAATATTTACCAAGCAAACATATACGGCCAAAAGTATGCGAAGGATGGCATAATCAGTGTCGCTGCTCACCCAGGGTTCCTCGACACAGAACTGGCCAGATATTATCCAAAACTTCTTCATTGCCTGATGAACTACCTAGTCTATCCTCCTGTTTATGGCTCTTATACTGAGTTATATGCAGCATTAAGTCCTGATATCACTGTCAAGAATAACGGTCAGTATATTGCACCTTGGGGCGTGTTTTATCACAAGAGAAAGGACATTGAAGACGGATGTCATAATGGCTTTGGTGAAAAGGTCTGGGATTGGGCCGAAGAGCAAATCAACCCTTATAAATAAACACTTTGAATCGATGTTATAGTATTTTGTTACTGCTTCTTCTGTAGCTATTGTAGCTTAAATGATGAAGTCTACATCGAACACAGTTTTGAAATGACGTAGCTCATTGGGCGAGCTGTTCTTCGCTGGGCTCATGGTTGATTCCTTATTTGGAATATTTCAAATTTGGGGTTTTTTAGAAAGTTTATTTAATTCTTTTTTTTTTTTTAAATTTAGAACCAAAACAAGAACTGAAGAGCATCAGAATCCAAATCTGACTCAAATACCTGCCTGATTATTAGACAACTTTCTCAGTAATCCAAACAGAACACTATTTACCTAAGTGAGAAACTAGAGAAGTTTTTTTTTCCAGCCACTTTTCAGCAGGTTTATGGCGAATCAGTACGCTTTGAAAACCACAGCCTCTGAAGACTATATTGAAGTGCTTTTATTACAAAGGAGCCCCCATAGAGAGGTACTTTATCCAAAACTCTAGATCTCCCAAATGGCTATAATGATAAGCATAAGCTCGATATGTTGCATTGCTCTTGCACTTTTATCACCGATACTAGCCATCGATTTGGACATAAATGATAAGGATTCCATCTGTGATGCAGCAGCACTAATAGCTGGAGGTATTTTGGACTATTATGAGGGTACCCGATACGGTGGAACTGTTGGAATGTTCCAATCCCCATACTACTGGTGGGAAGCTGGTGAAGCCTTTGGTGGATTGCTAGATTATTGGTATTTTTGTGAAAATGACACATATGAAGAGCTAATATATGATGCTTTGATCGCTCAAAAAGGTGACGATGATGACTACATACCTTCCAATCAATCAACTACAGAAGGTAATGATGATCAAGGCTTTTGGGGCTTGACTATCATGGAAGCAGCCGAGAGAAATTTCACAAATCCTGACGACGGAACCCCCGGTTGGTTAGCTATGACTCAAGCCGTTTTCAATACTATGTGGGCGAGATGGGATACTGAATACTGTGGAGGTGGGTTAAGATGGCAGATCTTCACTTGGAATTCAGGTTATTCGTATAAAAATACAATTTCCACAACCTGTATGTTCACTATAGCTGCAAGATTAGGTAGATATACAGGTAATGAAACTTATTTCGACGTTGCTGAGACTGCCTTCAAGTGGCTTACTGACGTCAAGTTTGTCAACGATAATGACGGGACAATGACTGTGTATGATGGTGCTCAGATCGATTCAAACTGCTCCTCCATTGACGTTGGGGAATGGTCATATAATTATGGGTTACTACTAGCGGGATGCGCTTATGCTTACAATGCAACAGAAGATGAAGAGTGGCTCACCAGAGCAGAAGCCTTGTTACAAGGCTGTCTGACTTTTTTCTCAAATGACATCATGTATGAAAAGACTTGTCAATCGGGAACTTGCTCAAATGATCAACGTTCATTCAAGTCCATTTTTTCAAGATGTCTTGGTCAAACTTCTGTTTTAGTTCCAAGTTTAGAAGCAACTATTCGTCCATTGATTGAAGCATCAGCTGCTGCCGCTGCTGAATCATGTACTGGTGGTACAGATCTCCATACTTGTGGGTTGAATTGGCAAATCGGAGGCAACGATGGTAAATATGGATTAGGTGAACAGATGTCAGCATTAGAAATCATTCAAAACTTGCTGGTTAGTGAGCGACCAGCACCTTATACTAATGATACTGGAGGTACCTCCGTGGGAGACGCGTCATTGGGATCAGATACCTCTGACTCCGCAACCCTAACTGATGATGCTTTAGATATCACAACAAAGGATAAAGCAGGGAGTGGTGTCATAACTGCTGTTGTGCTTGCAATTCTAGTAGGAGGAACAGTTTGGATGGTTCTATAAGTTTTTGTCTTCAAATTCATGTATTATTGTTAGTTTGTCGTAGCGATTTCATCCTTAAACTTGATACAACTTTTCGATTACTCGAGAAATTCGGTGATAACTTATGAGCTCTACCCTCACTAATAAATGTAATATAAAGCGGGATCACTGTACATAAAATGACAAAATTCGAAGCAGAACTAGCTAATTTCCTTAAAATATCAGTTCCTGCTTATGAACCCATTTATTCCACCCCTCAGACTGAGGTATCTCGTTTCAAAAAATTTCTGATCCTTGATTCCTCATTCAACCCTCCGCATAAAGGACATTTGGCTCTCGTCACGAGGTATCTTTCGTTGCAGCAGGATCCCAATAAGGATTTGGCAGTCATACTGCTCCTCTCAGTGCAAAACGCTGACAAACATGTCATGAAGCCGGCTTCTTTCGAGCAAAGGCTTGAAATGATGGTTTTGCTAGCTAATTATATCGAAAAAGAGAGTGGGCTTGCTGTTGTGATTGGGTTGACAAACCAAGCAAAATTTGCAGATAAATCTAAGCTAATATGGAGATGGTTGAGATCTATTGGATCACCCGATGACACTAAAAGTATTTTCTTGGTTGGATTCGATACATTAATAAGAATTTTCAATCCAAAGTATTATGAACCGTTGTCGATAAGGGATGCATTGCATGAATTTATGTCTGATAATTATATCTTCTCCTTGACAAGAGATGGTGATGAAGATTTCTCAGTTCATCAGCAACTTGATTTCCTAGAGAAGATCAAGAAGAACGAAGTTGAGGGCATTCCTTCGGAATGGTGGTCTAAGATCCAGCTTGCTGACGATAATAACGACGACGTTTTGAAGATCTCGTCCTCTAGAATAAGAGCCAGTATTCTACGAAATGATTCTGACTGGGAGAAAGACACTACTCAAAATATTGCAGACTATATAATTAAAGAGGGGCTCTATCTAGAGTAGGGACTTTTCATTCTTGATTTGATAAAGCATCGTTCCAAAAATTCACTTCTAATAATGTAACATCACAGAAGATTTTGACCAATCTCAAGGTTTTCTCGAGATCGATATCAACAGAATGTTTCTCAATAGTCTGCTTCCCATAAATAGTTGCGTTGATGTATTCTTTTGATCTATAATCGTTAATCCACTCTTGATATTCTAAATTCTCAGTTGTGATAGCAACATTGGCACTTGCTTCTCTGTATCCAAATAGACAAGGAGCTAACGCAACGTTGATATCAATCCAATCGCCTGTTTTGGCCATATTGAACAAGTACCGGGCATACTCTTCACCGGCAACGCTTTGGGTGACCGACGATAAATCTGTGACTCCATGTCTACGTAATTTGTTGACATGCAATGAGGTTTCGTGCGATATTTCTTTCAAGATGTAGCTTTCCCTCTCAATGCACTCAATGTCAGGTGCAACACTTGCTGCTAAGGCGTGGACTCTCGCATAATTTATGAGATACGCATAATCCTGTTTCAAGAAGTAGATAAATTTTGATAATGGAAGTTCACCACTAGCAAGCTGTGACACAAATGGATGGTTAACATATTGGGACCAAATCGGTTGAACTGTTGGATGACTGATCAAGAATTCGACAAAATGTCCATTTTGAAACAGAGGTTTGTTCAATATGTTAGTGGTTATAGGTGTTGTTATAATATGATAAACGTGATTTAAGGGGCCATTCCCATGGCCGATTTTCGAACTGCTGATGATAGCTCCCCTGACATATCTGATTGATGACTCCACTGCAGATTTGATCTCGAACCCCTGCGCCAGCCTTGTTGCAATAGTGGATGCCAAGGTGCATCCTGTCCCGTGGGTGTTCTCCGTACTAATGAAGCCAGTTTTGAATATTGAGAAAGAGTCATCCAATGAGCAATACAGTACATCTGTAAGATATGATTCCGATCCTACAGCGGCTCTTTCTCCACACGAGTTCCACGGTATATGGCCGCCTTTGATCAACACATTGACAACTCCAGTGCGTTGTTGTATCTTCTTTGCGGCTTGTTGTAGATCGTCCAAGCTGTTGATATCAGCGTTCTCGTCAATAAGTCTCAAGATCGTCTCGGCTTCTATGAGGTTTGGAGTCACTATGGTTGCGTGTCTGATGAGCTTGTTAATACTATGCATAAGCGTTTCCTGTGCACTAAGCTCAGCACCAGTGGTTGCAACGAGGACAGGATCGATGACAAGCGCTTTGCCACGACTGAATCTCACAAGGTACTCAGACAGCAAGTCGATTGCATCAATAGTTAAAAGTCCTGTCTTTATAGCGTCAACTGAAATGTCAGAGAAATTTGCGTGGAAGATCTTGGAAAGGAAGTCTTTCCCAGTAGGCTGGATTCCCTCGACTCCCAGAGCTGGAAATAGCTGTTAGTATCCAAATTCGAAGCCCAAAGTAACAACACATACTGTTCTGAGCAGTGAGTGCCGTGATTGCGGTCAGCGCGTACGCCCCATTTGCAGTAATGGCCTTAACATCCGCCTCGATCCCAGCACCACCAGAGGAGTCTGAGCCCGCGACAGTCAGCACGGTGGCTAACTTCTGGGCGTTCAAGCTGTTCCAATTGATTTCCACAATGCGAGACATTATAATCGAGTTTCTCACAGCAGAAAGAAAGGATCCAAGGGTGCAATGTTGAGTTTTTCATTATTCACATCTTTTGAGCTCCTTAGGACGGACAAGACATGGTAGCATAATAACTGCTCACTATGCGCTTAGTGGGCTGAGGACCCCTGTCTGCACTCGCAACCGTCGTTATCGAGCCAACCTTGTTCATGCACTAATATTCTCAGCATCATACCCAACCCCTATGAAGCTCAACCATCTCTTCTCCTTCAATTGTCCTATTTTGACCCTCGTACCTCTTACCGTTTATCGCTTATTGTCTTCCTTAAGAGGCTTCGCTTGAAGCCTTTTGCAGTTTTCTCGGAAATTACTATTAATGGCACATTCCGACCTTCTCTTTCTCTCTCTGTCTCTATTAACTCCCTGCTGGCTACATCAACACCACTTGAGTAAACAAAGAGAAGAGCAGGTTGGTGATTGCCTGAGATAAGCATACACGATCATCCTCGTTCACAGATGGCGACTCTGCAGGTTCCTAGCAAGCGCCGTGCGCGTGGACTTTCTGTAAACCAGCGGAATGAGGAGCAGACCCTACGAATGGAACGTTCTCTCGACAACCTTCAGTCCCTGCTCTCTGAAGTGGATCTGTACTGGAAGCAGACGACCTACGAAACTGCTAATCCGCTAGACATTGGTCTACCATTACTGGACAACACTTCAGTCGGACTTGCACACAGGAAGGGCGAGTTCTTGGAACTGAAAGATAGGATCTCCAACGGTTTACGGCTAGCTGTTGATGAGCACTTCCAGGCATTCAACGATAGCGTTGGGTCGTATAGACTAGTGGTTGAAAATCTGACGAATGCTCAGCAGACGATCACAAGCATCAAAAGCACTGTTGCCAAATCGGACTCTGAATTGGAACAGAACACTTCTAAATTAGCATCGATGAATGAGAACCTGAAAACGTATAACGATATGATTGAAATCTTTGAAACAATTGAATACTTGAAGAACATTCCCTCTGAGCTTGAAAACTCCATTAATGAAAAGAACTACTCGAAGGCTCAAGAACTCCTATCCTCGGCATTTCAGAAGGCAAACAATTATAGATTGTGGGATCTACCCGCATTGGCAAACCTGCAAAATTATTACGAAATACAAAGGGAGCAACTATTCGAAATTATAATGGAGGAGGTTAACAGCATTTTATACTCCAAAAGGCAATTTGATTTGTACAACAGCGTTGGAGAAATATATCACGAAAACTCTTCAGAAAAATCCAATATCGAGAACTTCCTGATAAACTCAATCCAAGTCGATATTGCTGAAACTGCTCAACTGAGCTATTCTAACGTCGAGAGTTTTTTGAAAAATTTGAGTATAAGTGAAGCCGCAGATAAGAACCAAACTTCCAGCAGTGAACTGGATATAGACGATGAAAGATTGACGGATTTCTCAATGAATGATGATAGAAACCCTTTCAACCAATTATATTACCTGCTATCAGTTGTCTATAAATTGGAGAAGTTGCCAATTGCTATTGACATCCTCAGACAAAGAAACTCTACAGAACTAAATCAGTTGATCAATAGGATCGTTGAAGATACAAGACTGAGACATGCAAAACTTGTCAAATATTTGAATTCAGAAAACCTTTCAAACAGCACAAGCCAAAAACTAAAAATTGAAGAAAATTTTGCAACAAATAGTTCGAGTTCAATAGTGCTGCAAGATTTGTTTTGGAATTTTTTCCAAAAATTGTTATTTTTCCTACAAGACGTCAAAATATCAAATGAAATTATAAAGATTCTAAAAATTAAAAGTTCAGGATCCATCCCATTTGAAGAAGATACCCAAGATTTAGACCTTCAAAAAGTCTGGCCCTTGTTACAGGATGAAATTCGAGATTTCATACTAACTTATATTGGAAGTTCTCCTTCCTCAACAGCCCGTTTAACAACAACGTCGTCGTTGTTGAGCGAGCCAGTCACTAAAAGCAATCTTTTATTCCAGTTCTATAAAGTGGAATATGATAGAGAAAATAACAACAAAATCAAGCTTGCATTGCAAGATTTATTTCCTGGCTTTATTAATTCAAATGACTTTACCAAAATTGAGTCACCGTATATTGAAGACGTGAAGTTCTTGAAGCAATCGACAATTATCCCATCCAATATCTTCAACATGAGAGTGATACTGGAGCCGTTCTTGTTATTTATTCAGGGCTCAACTCTTCTTTTGCCTGAAAAAAACAATGATATTCCTGTTAAGTTTTTTAACAGCTTCATGAACAAGGAGTTTTTACCTTTATTGGAAGAGTCATTCATTTATTTTTATCATCAGGAAATCGATGTGATAGATCCTTTGGAGGTTTATGAACCTAATGATGATTTAATTTTGAATGATTTGAGCTTCGATAATGACAGGCCTAGAGTTTTCAAATTTGTTGTTTTCTTCAAGAGATTATTTAACGATATTTGTTTCATATTGAATACTTCGTTACAATTTAGGAATGAATTTCTTGGCGTTATCTTCAAACTGCTGAACGAATTTCAAGAAAAGTTCGAAGAATTGAAGCAAGAGCTATTGAACGATCTTTCAAATTATCTTGAACCCAACAAAGACATTATTAAAGCCTTGTCAGATCCAAACATAAAACTCAGGTCTGATATTAAGCCCATCAACGTTAACAAATCCGAGCTGAGACATTCCAGTATTATCAAAAATTTCAAAATCTTGTCAAACTCTGTGAATTTCGTACTGAGATGGCACAAAGATTATCTCGTAAAGAAGATTGATCTGAATAAGACAGATATAAATTTAACGACTGTCGAGAAATTGCGCAAAAGCTGGTCGTTTTTCGAGATTGTTAATCTCACAAATAGTCAGTCCTCGAACAACAATGAATTGGATTTAAATACAAACAAAATAATTCTGAACGATGACTTGTCGAACCAGTTTCAAGAAATTGTCAAGAACTACCAACTCCTAAACTCAAAAGTAGAAAATGTTCTGACTGTTTATAATACTGTCGTTAAAACGTTATGACCAATAGACCTCATGTATAAATAAATACGAACACTTTATCACATTAATCTCCTCTATAGTTCTCCGCCCCACAATCGTAATCGTCCAAAGGCGATAAGGAAAGATTGAATCAAATCCAGATCTACTGTTCTTCCGAGCGTTATCGAACTCCAGTATTTCGGATATAGATTTTGTCCCAAGAGGAGCATTTTGTTGGGGACGCCATCGGTTGATCCAATCGGTTGTGAGTGGTTTCAAGTTTTATGTTATATGCGGCTATCTCAATTAACTAAAGACTAAGAAAACAAAGAGATCAGCTACAGAAGTTCATGATTTGCTTTGAAAATATAGCGAGAAGTGCGATGCCTGCTCAACTACTTTTACTAACAAGTGCTGGAGTCATTGATTTTCAATGTTTTGAATTTTAGTTTTATTGAATGCTGATCACAATCGGTCGATATACACATAAGAATGATACACATTACTACACTGATTAATATAAAAAAATAGTTGTAGGTTTTTAAAAAACTTTGGGAGTTGATTAGTTTCGAAATATGTGCACTCAGGTCTACTTTTACAATACGTCCAGCTGTATGGCCTCCTCAAGATCATACCAACTACAATACCTTCAGTAGAACTGCTTAAGAGCCCAGCATCCTGTATGGGGAGACAAGACTGTCATAATACAATGGGTTAATAAGTTCTAGTGATTGTATATTACGTAATCTTTCCTTTATTCTTCACGTCCAATAAAAAAAAGGGAAAATCAAATTTTGAAAAAATCAACTTTAATCACCATTAAAATTACAGTCAGAAACAGAAACATTTAGCAAAGAACAGCAAGATAAAAGACAATCAAAAATGCCTGCAACTCATACTTCTATTGTCAAGTTGAGTGAACTCGCTTTGAAGACACCAATTTTGAGATCTATCATTGTCCCAGCTGCCAAATTATTTGTTTCTTATTCTGGTTACAGACAATTAGGATTAAAATTCGATGATATTATACACGAAGAGAACCCAGTCTATCAGAAGGCTTTAACAAGACTACCAAAATCTGAGCTATACAGCAGAAATTTCAGAACTTTAACTGCCGCCCAATGTGGTATCACTCACCATTTGTTACCAGTGAAGGAGCAGGTTAAACCTGAAGATGATACACCATACATCCTACCTTACCTTTTAGAAATTGAGGCTGAATTGGCAGAAAAGGAAGAGTTGGACAACTACGAACCTGTCAAGAAATGAGCGACTTGACTACTTTATTTATAATGAACAGACACACAAAGCAATAACAATTCATTGTTTTTATCTTTTTCGGAAACATTTCATGTACATGGGGGGGCATTCTTGACAAAATAACCTAAAAATCAGAAGAAGGATATATATTTCTGCAAAATATAAGAATTAACAGTATCTTGTTGCCGTATTTAGTAATGATACTCGTTTGTTGGCTGATCTGAGGTATTTGGAAAAGAGATTTGCTCCAGTATTTTAGTAGGACCAACAGTTTTGATCAATTTCTTCAACTCTTCATTCTTTGCAAGCAGTAAGCCAATGACTCCTGCCGCGTTTATACCTAGTTTTAAGTTTCCATTGCTCTCATCGACGTAATATGCGTCAGATCTTGGAACCAATAGCAACCATTTTCTAGTAAACACCACGTTATAGGCAGTTGGCTTTCCAAAATCTCTGAATATCGTGAGGGCTCTCTGTAGTAGCGAACTGAATGCTAGCGCTAAATAGTCCTCATCAAATAGTTTAGCCTCATCTTTTGGTAATGGCAAGGCGAAATGCGCAAATGGCAACTTTTTATTTTGTAAAGGCTCTCTCTTGCTAGTTGCTAAAAAGGGTTCTTCTCCAGAAACCAAAGAGTTAGGGAATGGCGAAAAGTTTGGAGGCAGCTTGAGAAACTGCAAATGCTTGTGAGGTTGTGATGCTCCAGAATTTTCACCGCAATTATAGAACCCAAAAAATTTCTCACCGTTCTTGCTCGATTTTTCCAACTGTGTTAATATCTTCATACCCGCTAACAGCTCCTGAGGTAAAAGCGGTGAAGTTTGAGGCTTAAAATCCTTTGTCGTGAGCAATAGATGGTTTGGTGTAATTGGGAATTTGTTTAACAAGATGTTGAATTGACCACCATAGTCCCCTAGAACTAGGAGATTGGGATCTGGATTGAGGAATGGATTAAAATCTTTCGGACGTTTCACCTGCTCCGGCGCCTGCTCCTGTGTCGGTTTTTTGGATAAACTCGATGCTAAAGTGATCACATACTCAATATCATCGCATTCTAAATACTCATTCGTCGACTCGGTGAAGATAATCTCACCTGCTTTATGAGCATGTTCGTACTTCTCAGCAATGATGTCGACAAAATCGTCTGGTAATTCTAAGGACATCTTCACTCGCTTTTGTCACTTTCTTGGTTCCTTGTCCTGCTTTGGTCCCTGTTCTTCTTTTTCTTTGAAGTTGTACAGCAGAGTGATGGTTGAAGATCGTTCCCATTCTGGAAATATTTCATGGCCCATTGCTAGATGCTAGCCGGAGTCTGTGCGGACACACAAGGTCCGGGTAGAATGTGCCCACAAACATCTCTATTTGCCGGAGCTCTCTTTCTAGAATCTCGGTCGCATGCATGCGAAGTTCTTAGTTTAGTTTTGTGCAGCCCACCAAAAAAAAGTTGAAATTAAACAAATCCAAAAACCGAGAACGAGAAACAGAGAAAAAGAGAGAGGGAGATCTGGAGAAAAGAGCTACTATTTTTCCGTTTTCATCACATATCTGCTGGGCTCCTTGAGCTCTTCTTGTAAATACCAGTATCGGAACACACCCATAATCTCAGAGGAACAGCAATGGAAGACTCGAAACTGCACAAAATAAGAAATCCTGGAGCTATACAGATAAACGTTACTGGTGCATTCATAGTGGACGATGAGCTCTACCAAGACGCACACTCTGTACCAGAAACAAACGATATCGCACTACCCTTTCAAAAGGCCGACATTTCACATATAGCGATAGATATTGGTGGTTCCTTAGCTAAGATTGTGTACTTTACATCTAATCAGAGTGTTAATAGTAGTGATGAAGAGCTGGGCCCACATATCAGAAAAAAGTTGACCAATCCCATAGAGAGTGAAGATGGGGGCCGGTTGAATTTTTACAAGATTGAGACTGAAAGAATTGATGAGTTCTTGAAGTTTATTGATGATCTCATCAAATTTTACGGAGATCAGAAAGTTCACATAATGGCAACAGGAGGAGGATCTTTCAAATTTTATGATCGGTTGAAATCAGAACTAAACGTTGATATCACTAAAGAGGATGAAATGGAATGCCTTATAGTTGGGCTCGATTTTTTTATCACTGAGATTCCTAACGAAGTCTTCATATACACTGATGCAAATCCAATGGAATTTGTAAATGAGAAGACTTCCAAATATCCATATCTTTTAGTAAATATTGGATCTGGTGTCTCAATAATAAAAGTTACCGGCCCTCAGAGTTTTGTTCGGGTTGGTGGCTCTTCGTTGGGCGGGGGAACATTATGGGGACTGCTTTCTTTGTTAACTGGAGCAGAGTCTTACGATGAAATGTTGAAGAACGCAGCTTTGGGGGATAACACAAATGTTGACATGTTGGTCGGTGACATTTATGGTACTGATTACAATAAGATTGGATTGAAGTCAAGTACGATTGCTTCTTCATTTGGTAAAGTTTTCAAAAAAAATTTGAAAAGAGATACGCTCAACAATAAGGATATCAGCAGGTCGCTGTTATATGCTGTTTCCAACAACATTGGCCAGATTGCCTTCTTACAAGCAAAAATCCATGAGATCAACCACATCTACTTTGGCGGATCATACATTAGAGGCCATCCTCAGACAATGAATACACTGTCTTATGCTATAAATTTCTGGTCAAGTGGTAAAAAGCAAGCTTACTTCCTCAGACATGAAGGCTATCTTGGAGCCGTAGGAGCTTTCCTCAAAAGACAACCTAGTGGATGGGGTAGAAAAAACTCTACAAACTCGGATGACAATCACAAAAACATTGTCAAAGAACTGTTGGCTAATAACTGAAATATAATCATAAAATGGCATCGCTTATTTTTTTTTTTTTTTGGGTTATTTGTTTGTAATAAGTTGGCGTAGCTTGAATATTGCAATTGAAACTGGTGTTTCGTCATTAGCGTCACCAGAATTAGCAAGATCTGCTATTTTTTGAAGTGTCGTTTTTGAGATATCAGGGTATTCTAAACTAAGTACTTTCAAAGAAGATTTATCTCGCAATTTTATCAGACATAACTTCTCTTTTTGATTCTCAAACTTGAATTTTATAACGTCCTTATCATGATCATATTCGAATTCTTTGAAGTCAAACCAACTCTTCCAAATGGTGACCAATAGATTTATTTTAAACTCTTGCGCTTCCAGCTTTTTAATGGTTGTCTCATCTTCCGATATTGGTTGTAACAGTTCAATCATTTTATTTAGATTGTTGATCTCTTTATTCCTCATACTCAGTACATCTTGTTGCTCGGCGATAGACTTCAGCATTGCCTCTTTAGTACTTCTCAATTGAGCCACTTCACTCTCCAGTTTTGAGTTTTGATAATCACTCTTTTTTATAGTTTCCTCAATATCATTTATTGATGTGAAAGATTCACCGAGACTGTATTTCTCGAAGACTTTATCATTTATCCCATGAATCTCTTCAAGCTTATTAAATAAGGGATCCCGATTCTCTTTCTCAGAGATTTCCTTCTCGAGTAATCCAATCTTTTGCTGGATTGATTCTAGCTTAGTGACTTTATCTAACACTTTTTCGCCAAAATTCAAGATTTTTCTTCGTTTATGCTCATTTCCTGTAACAGACTCCTCAACGAGCCGCATAAGCGTATCAACTTTGCGAGATTTCTCCTGCAACTCCTCATTCAAAACATCGTTTGCTTCGTCAACATGTTTGATATCCTCCTGATTGATTTCATTGGAGCTACTTTGTAGTACAGTACGTAAGAACTTTTCTTTTGCCTCTTGTTCCAAATACAAAAATTTCAACCTATCGAATCTCTCCATATAGCTTGTGAGCTTCACGTCAACCTCATTTGGGTCGTAGCATACAGATGAATCAGTTATGCCGTTCAACGTGTTTATTGTGTCATTGAACTGCTTTGCTGCCTGAGCAGTGCTGGTCTTATGCATCTCTAAGAGTACATTATTTATATCGGATCTTCGTCTAGCAGTAGTCATTCTTCTCGCTTTGGATGTTCGATTTGAGTCTATTGTTGATTTTGTTTACCTCTTTGTTTACATTTTACTCTTGTCCAGATCTCTTGATATGGATGATTTGCTAAGCGCACACACATCTTATACTTATTTAATAGACACCATGCAGACACGACAATGAGTGGATCATATCGTTTGCCATCTTTTTTCTTCATCTACCTAGTCCTAATGACTAGCAAACACGATAGGGATTTAGGCTTCACCAAAAACTTTATTTTGAGGGGAATCTTTACTATTGATGTTTTTTTTTATTAAGATAAGTGCTCTTGGATCCATCAGTTCATTTTGCTAACGCCTGGACCTGAACGAAGATCAAACTACATTAGCCTGCTTTTCAATTGAGTGAGCTATGATGCCTGAAATACAATAAGCATGTAAAAAATGTTCTGATTCAGCAGAGAATTATCAGACAGTAAGCAATAGTCTATCCTTAGTTAGACTAGCAAATACGGTACCGTAGAAACAGCTCGAGTTTGAGTTGAAAAATTAGGGGGAACACCATAGTCCAATATTCCTCAAAGAGCTTACTCTAATGATGAAATATCTAAATCATAATCACACTTGATCAATAGGTGTATTGCAAATAAAAAAAGACTAGGTCGAGGCGAGATTCGAACTCGCGACATTCTGTGGGTGAAACAGACGTGATAACCACTACACTACTCGACCAGGAATTACAAATCTAGAATCCAGTATTTTTAACATATTCCATAAAGCAGAGTTACAAGCTTTCGAAATGTTGGTATAGTTCACAAGTAATCCCTTGCACATGACACTGAACTGATAGTTTCTATAATCTAAGTTCTCTATATATAACTTTCTTGTGAGTCAGAGGGGTCGCCTCTCGCAGTTTTGAAGCTTCCAGTATCAAGGAAGAGCAATTTGCGCCGTCTTGTTTTGTTTGATTTGTATAAATAAGCTTCAAGAATATCACCAGAAAATTACAAATAATACTCATTCATCGGCAATTCCGTCGCTTCGAGACAGGGCCTTCAACTGAGTAGAGATATATCATAGTGCTCCAAACGTCTCAGGGAGGAAGCTGTTCTCATTTGTGCCTTGGAGTTTGCATTTGGTTGATAATTCATAGTAGCATGCGGTTTTTTGCCAGTGCTGCATGATATAGAATTACGCTATTCTCACTCAACAGGAACATGCTTTCTTTGAGACTTATTATTCGCGATCAGTGTCTGGAGAAGACCCTTGTTCTGGTCTTCAAATCAACTCATTTCCAATTTCTGATCCGATAGATTTAGGGCAGCACCAAATCGCTCTATTCCGGAATGTCAAAATATCGACAAGGTGGAAAGGAACTATGTGTGGTGTACAATGAATGATCCATACAACAAGTTTAGTCAGGAAACAAGGCTAGAAAGCTACACACTAGGCTCCTTTATGGTCTTCTGCTAGACTTGAGAGGCTCGAGTGAAATGGAGGAAAAAATTAAAGAAGGCGAGTTCGAGCATGCAGTCAAAGATCTGATGAAAACCTTTGAAAGTTGGAAGTGGATATACAATAGGATCACGCTGTTATATGCATTGCTCGATATTTCTCAGGGGAGGAAATATACAAGTTTGAGTCTAGGGCCTAAGCTCTAGATCCTAAATACTAATTTAGGGTGTGTTTTATGAGGGCACCCCTCCAAAATTCGAATTTTAGGAGTCCTTTGGAAGTTGTACGGCTATCCGAGATTTCGTGAGGCTGTCAGATTACTTACAGCATCCATCAACTCTAAAATGCAAGATTCTAATCAGTTTTACACGAATCTACAAACAGTGCGACTTGCAGGCACATCAAGAATCCTGATTGTAGGAGATTCATTACTCTATATATAATCTCTGCTAATAATCGTTATTGATCTCGAATCTATATGATCGGTTCGGACTTAGTTATCAAATTTTTGATCCCATGAATCCAATTTCATGGTACCATTCTGTGCCAAGTTCAAGTGCATCTTGAAAGCGTCTTTCAAGATGTGAGGCTCATGCAGAGACTTGGTCTTCAAAGCGTAATGCTCAGCTCTATTGACGTAGTCCAACAATTGTGCAGTGTAATCAGGATGAGCACACTTCTTGATGATTTCTCTAGATCTTTCCTTTGGAGACAAACCTCTTAAATCAGCCAAACCGTTATCAGTAACAATGACATCTAAGTCATGTTCAGTTTGATCGACATGAGAAGCAAAAGGAACAACACAAGAGATACCGGTTGGATCCTTTTTAGATTTTCTTGCAGCTGGAGTGTGCATGATAGAAATTTTTGCGTTTCTCAAGAAATCACCAGAACCACCAATACCGTGTAACATCTTGGAACCAGAAACATTGGTAGAGTTTGCATGACCATAGATATCAACTTCTACAGGTGTGTTCATAGCAATAACACCCAATCTTCTGATGATTTCTGGGGAGTTGGAGACAACTTGAGATCTTAAGCATAATTTCTTGGAGAAAGTATCCCAGTTGTTGAAGAACTTTTCGAACCCCTTTTCAGTCAATCTGATTGAAGTCGAAGTTGCATAATCTAAAGATCCATTCTCGAATAAATCCAAGAACGAATCTTGTAAAACCTCAGTCCAAACAGTCAAGTTCTTAAAGTTTGCGTCGGCTAAACCTTCAATGATAGCGTTAGCAACATTACCAATACCAGATTGTAAAGGATGTAAGTTTGGAGGAACTCTACCGGCCTTGACCTCATCTCTAAAGAATTCAACTAAATGAGCAGCAATTGTTCTTGACATTTCGTCAGATGGGGTATTTGGAGGAACTCTATCCTTTTTAGTGGATTCAATTATAGCAATGACTCTTTCCGGGTCGACTGGAATAGCAGTGACTCCTGATTTATGGTCAGGAGAGGTGTATGGTAAAGGTGGTCTATTTGGTGGGTTGATTGGCATGTCAATGTCATGCAAGCCTTCAAACGATGGAGTAACAGTGTTCAACTCAATGATCACTTTGTCAGAGACAGAGATCATTTCTGGCGATGCACCGACGGCAGGGCCAGGAATGATACCACCATTTTCATCAATAGCTGTAGCCTCGATGATGGTGTAATCCAACAGATTGTTCTCTTTGTTTCTGAAGTAGAAACCATATGTCAAATCTTGGGCAAACATGGAAAGATGCTTATCAAAGAATTCTATACGACCTTCATTGATTCCCTGCGCAATTGGTCTACCAACTTGGTGAGGAGCTCTTCTCGCAATCATATCCAACTCAGCCCATCTGCTTTCTTCTGGACCAGCAGAAGCACCAACAAACAAGTTGAATCTCAACTTGCCCTGCAAGCTCTCCTTCTCAACCCGGTTAGCAACAGCATCAGGCACGACTTTTGGAGCCCCAACACCGGTGAAACCAGACCAGCCTAAGTAGTCACCGTTCTTGAACAGTTGTGCAACCTCGTCGGCCGTTTTCAACTTATTTAAGTAAGGCGCGTATCTGACTCTTTGCTTGAGTATTGCGGACATTGTGTGACTTGAATATATATATATATCTGTATTTATCCCAAATGAAAAAAAAAATATGTTGTTGAGGAGAAGGAAAAGGAGGGGATGTCGAAGGGTATTTAAATAGTGGATTAAGGCTTTTGTGGTTGTGCAGTTTGCAGTTTAGATTCTGCGAAATGACAGGTTTTACAGGGATTACAATCTGAGGAGAGAGGGCATATGTTTGGATAGGAAGGACCTGGGAATCGGGATGGAGGGACTAGGCGGATAGAAAGGGTTTGCGGGGGCAGCACTGAGCAGAATCAGCTAGCCGAGAGTAGAGAGACAAGAGATAATTGGGAAATACAACAAAAACCGTAGATATAGAAGCGCACAGCTTGTTCTGAGTGGAGCGTATCATTACTGGGAACTACTGCTTCTTCCTTCTGTCAGTCGGATCACTTTTTAACCCTCTTCTCTTCCGTGACTCTCGAGCACTTGTCTGCTGACAAGCGGGCCCGAAATCTGATCTCATTCAAAGCAGAGAGGAAGGAAGGAGGAGGAGGAGGGGGAAGGCGCAAAGAGGCCCCCCAAAAAAAAAAAAAAAAAAAAAAAAAAAAAAAAAAAAAACAGTTACTGCCAAACGTGGAAGTGTCACGATCAGTTTTGGTTTCCTGAACAACAATACTTTTGGGTATCGTATCTCCCTTGAGCGTTTAGAGACCAGATGGAGAAGGGATCTCAAATTTCAACCGTTCCTGTATTTCCAGAGAGGCATATAATAGATACTAGCTACTATGTAATATATGTACGATATATGTACAATGCAGACTTCTATAAGCTCTGGATTAGCTATCTATGAGACTAGGACACGGTGGAACTGGAATTAGGCAAACTCTGGTTGGCGGAGGAAGTCGTCGAGGTTGTGCTCTGGGTCGGTTCCAGTCTGCTTAGTTTGCAGTGCAATGTCTTGGAGCAACGGCGCGGGGTCGCAGGTATCGATACACACGTCTGTTTCAAGAAGCAGTCTGTGTGGCGGTATGGCAGCGAGGAGGGCAGCAAGCTTGTCCTCGGTGGTGCGATTGCTGGTGTTGATGACTGCCGAGAGCGATATGTAGATGCGATGCGGGCAGCGAGTTGAAAGCAGCTGGCGGAGCGAGTCGATTGAGCCGGTGTAGCTATGCAGACAAACATTGGTGGCACTCTGTCCTGATGCCACTGGCCGTATCAGCTGCTCGAACAATGGCCCGCTGCTCTTGACACAGTGCACAGAGACCGGCAGTCTGTGCCGGGTAGCATACTCTAGCTGCGCAGCCAGAACGCGCTGCTGGTGCGTGAGCTTCGTCTGGTAGCGCGTAAGGCCTCTTTTCCGGGGCTCTGCGCGACCATAGAAACCGCTTGCAGGGATCCTGAACAATCTATCAAGGCCAACCTCGCCGAGGCAAACAGCCCTCCCCATCGCTTTGTAGCTCGAAATGGATCTCTGCAACTTTTTGAAATGCTCGAAAAAGTCTATAGGCTCAGGCAAGATGCTGAGAAACTCATCGTCAACTCCAGTCCCGAATACATGCTCGTAGTGCTTCGACTTGTCCTTCTCACCATCCAAGGTGAACAAATGGCAGTACCATGGGTGTACTCCGAAACTTGGAACCACTGTCTTAGGACACCCCTTAGCTAACTCGTCTACAACCTCGTAGTCAATGTGGTTGGTGGACATAACGACAAGCCTCAAGCCGCTTGTGCTGTATGTTTGAATCAGCTTATCAAGACCAGTTTTCTCAAATCCTGTAGACACATGACAATGGGCGTCTCCCAGCATGTATATCACCCCGTATCTACACTATCAGATGCACGAACTCCTTCTTTCTGGTTTTGCCTAGTTCTGGTATCTCACCGCTATTGAAGGTTGCTGTGATGCAACAACTGTTGATGCAACAATTAATTTATTCTGCCATTTTCTACACCTTTTGAGCCAACGACAAGACAACAACAGTCACATCTGTTATAGCAACCAGCAGCCGAAAATGACTCTCATAATAGCTTCTCTGTATGTTCAGTCAGACAGTATATACCAACTGTCAAGTCAATGGCGACTAACTCACCCATCCTCTAGGTTTCTGCCCTACACGGTAGAATTTCAGATGGAAGATCCCACGGAATCCATCGAAGCGCTTGCTGAATCTCTGCCAATAACAATCCCCAAACAGAGATCATCATCTATCCACACCACACAAAAGCAGTCTCAACCGTTCCTCAAATCAAGCAATTATAACACTGCAAACTCTTCAGTTGAAGATTTTTTTTACAACTCTCAGCAAAATTCTCCAAATTCTTCCAAGCAGTACCTACCAACCCGTCCGATCCTGACACCAAGAAGCTCAGATATTAACGTCTTGAGTCCAGGAACGACGACGGCAATTGAGCTTCTTGAGAAATCCCTGTCACAAACGACGCTGCCTCTCCCCCAGCAAACCAATCCTTCCTCATCACTAACTTCTACAAGCGCTGGTTTACTAGACCCTTCTGCAAAAATCTATTCCCACCTTCAGAAATCAAATTCTTCGTCTTTCATACCAAAATCGAGAGTAACAACTCCGCCAATCAACTCAGTGGTAGAGAAACCGGCCTCAAAAGTCTCTAGTAACTCAACAAGGTTTGAAGTTGGATTACCTGCCCTAAAACGTGTTCATCAGAAATCAAATTTGAAATATCAAAATACTGAAGATCTACTAATTGATGATAAGGAGTCTGCTCCTCTACAGCTCGATGATGATTATGATTCTGGGAGGGATTTCGAAATCCCAAAGTTTGGTGGATTTTCCAAAACAAACGTCCTTGATCAACAGGATAATATTTTTGAAAAGACACCTTTCAATATCGTTGAGTTCCCTAAAGGTAATGGTGGATTGAAAAACGCCATAAACTCTTCTCTAGACGATGGATTGCTAAAACAGGTTACGTGGCTGGGTACTGTTGGGATCCCCACTGATGAATTACCAGACTCTATAAAGCTGAAAATCGAAAATAAGCTAAGAACAGAGTTCAATTGTGAATCTGTGTTACCAAGCGACTTCACTTTTCAAGGTGCCTATAAGAATTTCTGTAAGCAAATTCTATGGCCAAGTTTCCACTATCAGATTCCAGATAATCCAAACTCTAAAGCTTTTGAAGATCATTCTTGGGACTATTATAGATCATTAAACCAACTGTTTGCAGATAAGATAGTCGCAGCTTATAAAGATGGTGATGTCATTTGGATACATGATTATCATTTACTGTTGCTACCTGAAATGGTTAGATCAAAATTGCCAAATGCAAAGATTGGTTTTTTTCTACACGTTTCATTCCCTTCAAGTGAGGTTTTTAGATGTTTTGCTCAGCGAGAAAATCTATTGAGAGGGTTGTTAGGTGCAAATGCAATAAGTTTTCAAACAGATGAATATGTCAGACACTTCCAGCAAACTTGCAACAAGTTATTATTGGCTGACATTTCTGATGATGAAATCAGATATAGAGGAACGGTTGTAAAGGTTTCCTATTCACCTGTTGGAATTGATGCTAGGAAACTCGTAGAATTACAGAAGAGTGCAGATGTGAGTGATTGGAGAAATCTGATTAGAGAGAAATGGGCTAGTAAAAAATTATTAGTTGGAAGGGATAAATTCGATCGGATCAGAGGCGTCAAACAAAAACTCTTAGCCTATGAAACCTTTCTTAAGGAGAATCCAAAATATATCGACTCAGCAGTTCTAATCCAAGTTTGTCTAAAATCAGGCAACACTGATCAAACTCTTGAATCAGAAATAATTTCAATTGTCGATCGTATAAACTCACTAAGCCCAAATATTTCAACTACGCAGCCTGTTGTGTTTCTGCATCAGGACATCGACTTTAACCAGTACGTTGCATTGATCTCTGAAGCTGATTTGTTCATTGTCACTTCGATGAGAGAAGGTATGAATCTGACCTGTCATGAATTCATTGTTGCTACAAACAAAAACAAGTCGCCTTTGATTCTAAGTGAGTTCACAGGCTCAGCATCTGTTTTTACAGAAGGTGCTTTTCTTGTTAACCCTTGGAACATTAGACAAGTTGCTGAGAGCTATAAGCATGCTTTAGAATTGAACAACGAAGCTAAAGAAAAGAATTGGAATCATTTGTATAAGGTTGTCACCAAGCAGGATGCGAGTTTTTGGGTGGAATCAAGTCTCAAGTTTATCAATGATAGCTGGGCATCCCAGTTAGAACGCCAGCATTACACCACTTTGAAATTCGATGAGTTTATCAAAGATTATAACAGATCACACAATAAATTGATAGTAATCAATCTTGATCGAATTCCAAATGAGCGTATGATGAGAATCTTGAATGATTTATCACAGGTGAATGATATATATATACTATCATCCTACAGAAGAATAGAATTAGAGAGATTATACCGTCGTGTCCCTCATATCGGCCTGATAGCAGAGAATGGTGGTTACATAAGATTGACAAATGGTTCTTGGATATCAATAGTTGATTCACAAATTTCCAAGAATTGGATAGAGTCAACATTAAAAGTTGCAAATTCCTTTGCAGAAAGATTGCCGGGTTCTTATGTTGAAATTGACGAATGTACTCTGAAGTTCCATACCGAGCAGGTCAGTGATAAAGAACGCAAATCTTCTACGATTGGTGATCTAATTGCGCATGTTAATAACAGTACTGACAATGAGATTCATGCAACTTTGATTCGAGACACCGTTAGTGTCCAAGAAACCAATCTGGGTTTGAAGGCTATTAAGTTCTTATTGGACTACCTGACGGAGACTGGAAGCTTGAATGACGCTAAGATCTTATCACTAACCTCACCAGTTTCTCTAGTGACAACCTCAAAATCTAGTAAAAAGGCTTTTGTAAATCTTCCCAAGAAACTGGATTTTTTGACGATCGCGGGCAGTTCAAACTTGATTTTAGAACCGATTCTCGACTTTGCCAATAAGCTGAATAATAAGATTGAATATGTCTATACGATTGCTTTTGGAGGTGAAATCAGTAATGCCAAGGAACACGTCGAGGGACTTAACGAGTTGTTCACTGTTTTAAAGCATTTGAATTGAGCAAAACAAAATGCAGGCCTTCTATGTTCAACTATGGCATAAAGGATGAATTTTTTGAAGGTTGTAGTTATAAAAACTCAGGGCGTTGCATTCTAAAATACTGTTCAGCGAAGTCCCTAAGGAATCAATATCAGGAAAAATACCAGAACTGCTTGCGATAAGAAAGTGATAAATAGCAGCAAGATTAATCTTTCTGCTTGGTATCTCACTAAAGAAAAATAATTCAGCTTTCTTAGATTCTATGGTTTTATCTCTCGCTGAGCCATTATGAGGGTCTTATAAGATAACAGTAATAGTCATAAAGGAAAGTGTAACCATGAAATTATTAATTAAAGGAACAGCTGATGTTTACTGTATTCAATGTTGAGGCATCCATTGCTTTAATCTAGGATCTACATATAATGACGGCACCCAATATATTTCGGTGACGAATTTGGAAACTCAAAAAACATGTTGTGTATTTAAATAAACTACTTATGATCTCGAAAATTTCGCGTCGTATAGTAGCAGTAGACTTGAAACGCAATTAGATCTGCTGACTTTCCTTAGCAATCCGGTTTACTTCCTTCAGCTCTTTGAAATCTTGGTCAGTCAACTCGTCAAACTGATTCCATATCTTCAAAAACTCTGAGTAGTCAATCTTTCCATTTGGTCTATTTACTATCCAATTTGTTTCCTTTACACGTTTATGGCGTTCTCTGTCTGCTTCAATACGACTCAAAATTTGTTCTTTCGTAAACTCAAGGCTTGAGTCTGATCCATTCTCCACCCCACTTTTCAAATGGTTGATCCTATTTTCGAAGCTGCTCTTCTTTTTGTTTATTAAAATCACCCAGCTCTTCGCAAAACTTTCTGCAGTACTTTCTTCAACATCAACATCTGCAAAATTGGCAGAATTCAATTTCAAAAATTTGCTCCTTAGCAACTCGTTACTCACTTTATAATAATTTTCAACATTATGTAATATGACTGAGCTATCATTCAAATTGATGAGATTATCGGAAGGTACAACTTTCTCGACAATAAGCGGGAAATCCTTCTGCAAGTTTCGTAAATATGGGGTATTTTCGAAATTCTCATCTTTATTACTATTCACTAGGCTAGCGACAAGTGCTTGCACGAAGTATAAAACATTGATTCTTGCATTCAAATCGATCTTATCCAGTACTTCAAGTATACAAGAGTGGAAATCTTCATGAAGTTCCTGGTACTTCATTGCAAACGATACGGATTTATTCACCGCCAAAGTAGATGGATTTATCATCTCTAGTAGCTGAATAAACTGTAGTCTTGCTTCAAATGGATCCATCGTCTACCTGGATAGTAAACTAGAGAGTCTAACTATATCAACCAATTACAAAGTGCCAGTTTAACTAAGGCAGCTGTAGTTTCTTGAAATATTTTTGATACGAAAATACTGAATGTTCGCGAACATTTTATTTTCTCGAATAGCTTGATTTCTTAATGTATTAATCATGAATGCATTATATGTAGCATTTACAGATTTAATGACCTGCTTTCTAACTTCAGCAAACGTTTTCCATGGAGCTTAAATAGTAATTAATCAATTGAAGCTGAAACGTATTTGAAACTTGAATAGGCACGCTGATGACAAAGTTTACGGTAGAATGAGATTATCATGCCAAGGCCTACGCTAAAATATATATATGAAAATAACACATGGTGCGAAATTCTGTCTAATCATCTATGTGTTCCAGCACTTTATATTCTCGTTGTTCCAAATCCGAAACTTTGGAGTTCTTCCTCTACATAGAATCATTTCAAATCCCATATCTCTTCTTCAAACGAAGGCTCGGAATTCACAGGTTAGGGCACATTTGTTCGTATTTCCGTTTTAGGAGCTCATCGCATGAAATCTATGTTACCCGTCCTAAAATAATATTAAATTTTTTAGCTCTTCTCATTTCCAACAGCCTTCATGGAATAGTGAAAGACCAAATATCAAAGAGTGAACGATGGGAAAGACTCAGAAGAAGAATAGTAAAGGTCGTTTAGATCGCTACTATTATCTAGCAAAAGAAAAGGTAAATATCTTGTTATCCTAGTGTTTCATAATTTTCAACTCCTAACATTTTCTGCAGGGCTACAGAGCTCGTTCTTCATTCAAATTGATCCAAATCAATGAAAAATATGGACACTTTCTCGAAAAGTCGAAAGTAGTAATCGATCTTTGTGCTGCCCCAGGGTCATGGTGCCAAGTTGCATCAAATTTATGTCCAGTGAATTCGTTGATAATTGGCGTTGATATTGTCCAAATTAAGCCACTTCCAAACTGTATTACTTTCCAGTCAGACATCACAACAGAGGATTGTAGATCAAGATTAAGAGGGTATATGAAAACATGGAAAGCTGACACTGTTCTACATGATGGTGCTCCAAATGTTGGTCTTGGTTGGGTTCAAGATGCTTTCACACAATCTCAACTAACTCTACAAGCTTTAAAACTGGCGGTCGAAAACCTATCACCTGGTGGAACTTTTGTGACGAAAGTTTTCAGATCCAAAGATTATAACAAACTACTCTGGGTTTTTCAGCAACTTTTTGAAAAGGTTGAAGCTACGAAGCCCCCAGCGTCAAGAAATGTCTCTGCGGAAATTTTTGTTGTTTGTAAAAAATTCAAAGCTCCAAAAAAACTGGATCCAAGATTACTAGATCCCAAGGAAGTTTTCGAAGAGCTGAGCGATCAACCTGTTAACAATGAGGCTAAAGTGTTTAATCCCGAGAAGAAGAGAAGACAAAGACAGGGTTATGAGGAAGGAGATTACACGTTACATAAATCGATACCTATATTGGAGTTTGTCAAATCTGATACGCCTATCGATGTTCTCGGAGAAGTATCAAACTTCGTCATTGATAAAGAAGATCCAGATTGGAGTTTGCTTAGAAGACTGAAGCAGACCACACCAGAATTATTAGAATGTTTCAAAGATTTGAGAGTGTTGGGTAAAAAGGATTTCAGAATGATTTTGAGATGGCGTAAGCATGCTCGTCAATTTTTAGAGTTGGATAAACCTGAGGAAAATGCCGAGATTGAACCTGAACCACTGAATGAGGAGGAAGTAATCGATAAGGAACTTGAGGAGTTCAAGCAGAAGCAGAAATTAAAACTGAAAAGAGAAAGACGGAAAGCGAACGAATCAAAGCAAAAGGAAATCATAAGAATGCAAATGAATATGCTTACCCCAAAGGATATTGGTATAGAAGCAGCACAAATTGGTTCTGAGTCGTTATTCAATTTGAAGACTGCGGAAAAGACTGGCCAACTAGACGATTTATCTAAGGGTAAAAGACGAATGATTTTTGATAAAGAGGACCTGATACAAGGTAATGAAATACAAGTTGATTCAGATGTTGAATTGGAATCTGGTGATGAAGCAGACGAATTGGAAGCTCAGTTGGATGGAATGTATGCTTCGTATCAAGAACGTAGAGCTGAAAGAGACTCTAACCTCAGAGCTAAAAGGGCTAGAGGCGATGCAGATGATGAAGCCTGGGATGGAATTCAGGATAAACCAATAGATAGTGATGACGAAGAAACTCAAAAGAAGGACTATGATGAAGATCAGGACGAAATGAGTGATGTTGATAGCGACGATGACGAGAGTATTCAAAAGTTGATTGCTAAGCTTAAGCAACCACCTCTCAAAAATGGACTGAGTAGTAAAGCTGATTTGTTATTTAGTAACTCTATATTTGAGGGAGTTGAAGCAAAACTACCCCAACAAGAACCAACCCCTGGTACCTCGTCCACAAGCTCTAGGGATTCTGAGGAATCGATATCTGATCCAGAGGAAGAGTATATTGATGACACAGAAATTGAAATCGTTGCTCGTGAACATGAAATTGGTGAAGATTTTGATTCGGATGACAGCGATGCTGATTCCAATTTGAGAAATCATCAAGATGAAGTTCAGCTTGCCACTGCTCAAGCTATGACTATGGCTCATCAGCTAGCACTGGGGCAAAAAACAAAACACGATTTGGTCGACGATGGTTTCAACAGATACTCGTTTAGAGATGTTGATGGATTACCTGAATGGTTCACAGATGATGAGAAAAGACATTCTAAGATTAATAAGCCTATTACCAAAGAAGCGGCTTTGGCATTAAAAGAGAAGTTGAAACAGCTCAATGCTAGACCTATAAAGAAGGTTGCAGAGGCCAAGGGACGTAAAAAACTGAGGGCGCTCAAGAGATTAGAAAAGCTGAAAAAGAAATCTGATTTGATCAACGAAGATTCAGATAAATCTGAGAAGGACAAAGCTGAAGAAATCACTAAATTGATGAAGAAGCTAACAAAGAAACAAAAGACCAAACCAAAGGTGACATTTGTTTTTGCTAAAGGCAGCAATAGGGGATTAAGCGGACGACCAAAAGGTATCAAAGGGAAATACAAAATGGTTGATGGGGTGATGAAGAACGAGCAAAGAGCACTACGTCGTATTGCCAAAAAGCATAAATAGTGGTAGATAGTAGATCATGTGCATAACTATAGATCATTAGTTCTGATTCATTTCTTCTTCTTCTTATTGATTGGAGTTGTAGTTTTTTTGAAAGATTTGAACAGTTTAACGAATATATAATTGACACCTAATATAACAATCAAGGATGTAATGATCTGAACAATTCTATAATCGTTAATCTGTGCCGTTGGTACTGTGAAAACCAATTCACCTGGGTGGTTACGATAATGAAAATAAACCACACTCTCCTCGAAAAACGAGTCATAACCCAACCCATAATCATCGAAGGCGCTCATACCCAATAACATGAAGTTTTCAACAATTTTGTCACCTTCACAAGCCCAAAACACGTCAGGTAGTAACAGCTCGTATGAGTTCTTGTTGCTTTCTTTAGGAGAGTCGTATCTTGAATGGTAAGTGATTTCCAAGTCTGTTGCGTTATGATCTATTATTTCCATCAGCTGTTGGGAACCCCATTTAGAAACGTTATAAACAGGAGCTTCTAAATCAAGCTCACCCCACAAGTTCAGCAATGCAAATTGTTTATCGTTATATTGATATTTATCAAAGATCAAACGATTTGTTAAAGATGTTAATGTGAACAGTTGGCAATTGTCCTTATAAGCAAGATCCCAATTATCATTGTTAACCATGTGTAATTCTGGGTGTAAGCCAATAGGATGTCTAAAATGATAGTTGAGCGAGGTTGGAAGCAATTGATGTCTTGGTTTGACGAAAAACATTGTTTTCGTTGGTGGAAGATAGTCAGTAGAGTCAAGAACAGTACGGATACCCGAGAGTTCCAAGTCGAATTCATTGAGTTCACCAGGTTTTAGTAAGGCAATTTCTTTACGAATTCCATTCTGTTGATGGATAGATACTCTTGCTTCTGGGTCTTCAGAAGGTTCAGAGATCCACTGAACTTTCAAAGCCTTTCTAGCTTCAGCATACTGGAGCTGGAAATCTTTCAGGCTGTCTACTGTTTCTGTGATATTTAGGGTTTTCAAGAATTCACTTATTCTACTCGCAGAAGGGTTTTCCAGAGTGTAGAATGTTGCTGATGAAGGAGTGGAGATGAAGTTGGAACTGTTGAACACGACTCCAAAGTGGTCGCTGAAAAACTGGCCAACAGAATCACTAAAATGTGGGTTAATATTGGTGTCTTGACGGTCTTCAAATGAATATATCTTGTACTCACAAAGCTGCTGCCGTTTCCTCGAAGGATGTAGAGGCAGGCTTTAGATGGACAAAAAGACCGTGTTGGTTAAAATTCTGGAAAACGAGGTCCGGGACGGAGGAGGTATGAGCCCATTGAACTCGGATTTCTGTGAACTTGTCCAACAAAGAGTATAGTTCTGGATCGAGAAGGTTCAGATCCAGAGTTACTCTGTCCTGTCTCTTATCACAAAGCCTGCTAGGGAGAACGACGTGTGACTCAAAGAACTCTACCCCACTGTCGGATGCTGTGTCCAACTCGTGAGAGAGTAGTGTAATTCTGTGTTTTGCCATTGCAATTGTTCGTGTTTCGTGTTCGTACTGGTGTTTTTATACTTCTATGTACGTCTATAGAACTTTTCATTTATGGTCTATGTCTCCATTCTTAGTTGCTGCATTGGGCAACTTAATTTCAGTTGAAATTAAAAGAAAAAAAAACAGCGAAAAATTTACATGGAGCGTCATTTCAGACAAAAACAACAAGAACGCACGCAAGCTTGAAGAAGAAGAGAAGAAGAACTTGAAGAAGATAGGGAGCTTCTCTCGAAAAGGTCAGTCTTCTCTCTTTCAGCACCCCACCTTCGTTTCCATTCTTTGCAGCATCCTACACTCTTTTCTCTTCCTCGCGAAGCAATCACCAAGGCTTGAGCCACTGCATCTAGTGCTCAGTTCCAAACCACACAGTCTCTCACTCCAGCTCCTGGCAACTTGCAAAGCACGGTCAAATATACTGCAATTTTTCACGCTCCATTTTAGCATATATTTTAGCTGCTTGTCTGTGTCTCCTTTGTACGGCTGCCACCTCATCTATTCTTTACTTGTTGAGACTAATTATTGTCCAGCTACGTGTCTGAGTTAGCGTATATATAATACCCATAACAGTCTATTCTAAAACACTAGCCGACATTGGACAAAAACACGCTATGCTCTCATCGGTACAGAGTGAGGCATACAAAAGAGGCCACCGTCATAAACGGTCGGCTGCCATCAGCGGCGATTTCGATGTTAGTGGTTCAAACATCTTTGGCATCACGAGTACAACCACTCCAAAATCTCCCTCATCGTCTTTTGCGATTCCGCATTCATACACAGTTGATCAGTCTATACATACGAAATCATTCTCGTTACCCAAGGACTCTTATATGCTTTCGAATCCCGCTCCGACATTGATTGTCACGGATTCTGAACTTTCACAATTGCATTCTTCCCCCAAACAGCTACAGTTCAAGTTGCCAGAGGATCAACCAGGCCTCAAGCCTAACCCAACACCATCAACACCATCACCTAAAAAACATACCAGGCTGAAGTCCTGGGCTCATTCTTTTATCAAACCTGAAAAAGAGGAGAATATTGAATATCAGTCGTCTTCTAGTGAATCAACGCCGGAAAACAAGAAGCGCCAGGTAACTCAAGAGTCAATCTCCATAAACAACAGTCATACGACCAATTACACGTACAATGTTCCAGAAGCTGTGATAGATTTAGATTTGGCCTCTGGTGTCTTTTACAACCCTGATTCTTCTATCCCTGTTAAAACTTTCAAATTCAAAGAGATGCACAGGAGAACAGAATCAGCTCCAGAGCTTGAAGATTTTTACAAATACAAAGTTTTCTCAAATAACTCTGGTGGCGCACAGGCGAAGAATTCTGCAATCTACGAGGAAGACGAGGAAAATGAGGATGTAATTAGCTCAACTACTGCTTCATTGACATCCAACAACAATAACGCCTTCTCACAGTTGTCTGAAAATAAGTCAACAAATAGTGTGAACTCGATTCAGAGTCTGACTAACAGCTCTAGACTTCAATCGCCGTCAACCTTACAGTCAAACGTTTCGAGTCCGAAACCCAGTTCGAATGGTGGGATTCGTCGCGGTCGTGCATCAGCTGCAAGATATCAAAATTATTACCAAAGCTCGTTACTTCTTTCAAATGCAATAAAGTCAAACGAAAGTTTATCGCAGCAACCAAATCTACATTCTCCCTCGTCATCAATGAATCATAGGGCCTCGATGTCCAGCGTCGCCTATAAATTCCAGCGACCATCATCATCTTCTTCTAGTTCATCTACGAACTCATATGTTCTAAATTCGCCTTCTGGGTTTGCATTTGAGTCAAAAGTCTATGATATTCCTACTTCTGCATCAACTTCATCCCTCATCATCGATCCAACTATAGAGACTTTACCTTCTCCTCGAACCCCGATTATCAATAAAAGTCAAAATAAACATCCCAAGAAAGTTTCAACACCAAAGACAAATCATCGAAAATCAAAATCGTTACTCAGTTCCTTAAATTCTAAAATCCGTCGTGGTTCCCATTCTAAGGAGGAGCCCTTCCCTCCTTCAATAACCACGCCCTTAACAACGACGCCCACTTTTACACGAACTCCTAAAAACAAGGACAGTACCGACAATGACGATTATGGAGATGGTGACCGCACTATCACCCCGTCAAATTTCGGTGAACCTGGACCAAGCTTAGATTTGACAACAATGAAACCAAAATTACACAATAATGATGAGCATTTTAATGATACGATAAATTCAGACGTTTATGATAACCATAATATCAATAATACCAGCAAACAAACTCACAGACACATGAAAAAAAATACCAGTATTCATATATTCAGGTCGTGGATGAAGAATAGAGGCTAGATCCCGAATTTTAATATCACTAAAAATACACGATATTCTGACGTATAGGCATGTACACGTACACGTACCTGTAAGTTAAAAAAAAAAAAAAAAAAAAAAAAAAAAAAAAACTAATCAAAGAGACCAGCACTCTGTCAATTCTGCATGGTGTTTTTACTAATCGGGAATTAATGTTAGGAGCACTAATTTCCCACAATTTTTTCGTTGTTTTTTTTTTTTTTTCGCCACCCGTTCAGAAAAAGCTTCCATCAACATCTTCAGCACTAGCAGTACACCCGAAACCACCACCAGCAATAACAACAACACCGCTCCACCTACAAGCAGCATTACCTGCCCAGGCCCGATTTCATCGCCCATTCTTTGAACCTCGAAATCAGCCTCACAAGCGGTCTTTCTCCAGCGCAGCAACCCCGTTCTACCGCCAGAGAGCCCTCTCCTGAGAGCCGCCCGCCTCTTGCGCGCGCACGCCCCCTGTTCTTTCTTTCAGAGAATATAGAGGTGTTTGGATGTTTCCTTAAAGAAGAGAGACGAAAGAATGGTAGCGGCACAACCAGCAGCAGCAGCACATGACTTGACGCTTGCACCACCGTCTGCAGGCAACAGGTTCCGCCAGAGAAAGATCTCGACGAAGCAGACGCTTCAAATATTCAAGCAGTCTCAGATATCTGATGTTGACAATGCAGATTTGCAACAAAGAGACTTACAGGAGATCGAGACTGGGGTGGAGAAGAACGAGGAGGAGGAAGTCCATTTGAAGAAGATTTTGAACAGCACTGGTATCTCTTCGACCTCGGATGCATATATCCCAACCCCAGATGCTTCTCGAAAGTGGCCTGATGCTGGTAAGTACTACAAGGGCAGGTTCCACCAGCCTCTGTCGTACATCAAATCATCCTGTCAGGTTGAGGAATATGTTGGTTGTATCTATTATATGGATGAGGAAGATAGTCAATTTTTGGAGAGATTCAATAACGAGTTAGGTGCCAAAAAAATTGATCTCTTAAGTGATGATGAATTTGAAATTCTAATGGAAAGATTTGAAAAAATAATATCTGAAAAGCAACCATTTTTAGTAACTGACCCCAGTCAAATGTTGTCCTTAAATGAGATAAGAGTCGCTCTTCTGAAATCTGAGAAGACTTCTGCAAGAGATATTTACAAGCAATTGTCCACTGATCTCAGTGTGCAACCCTTTGTCACTTTACTTGACGAAAATACTTCAAAAAACATAAGGCCCATTAGCGTCTTACTAGATGCATATGGTGATCAAATTTATAAACATTTCAAAGATCGTAAGATCAAAAGAAATGGTCAACCGATCATTGCATCTCTGAAGTTCACTGGTGAAGATGATAACGACGCCTATATTTGTTTTAGACAACGTCAATTCAGACAACAGCGGAAAACAAGAAGAGCTGACACTCAAAGTTCGGATAAACTAATAAAATTATACCAGGAACTAAGACATACGAGGGATTTAGTCTTTTTGGTTGCTCAGAGAGAACTGAAGAGGTTAGAAGCGTTGCAAACAGAGCGTGAAATATTTGAGCTGAGATGTAAAGTCAAGACAAGCAAACGTGAATTGGGAATCAATGATAGTGATGAAGATCTTATTGCTCATAAGAAGAAAAAACCAGTCCCAACGCCAGTCGCAGTAGAAGAATCTGTTGTACAGTCTGCAGGTAAAAAAGACAAGAAGGCACTCTCCAAGACTGGTAATAACGCAAACACTCAACAAGAGAAATTCAAAAATGCATCTCAAGATGTCGCAGCCTCAGATTCTCCTCAACAGTTTCAGCCATATGTCAAACTTCCACCTTCCAAAATACCTGATATGGAGTTAGAAACAGTTCAACATGTGCTCAAAAATAAGGACGTTGGAATGCAAAAGTTTGTGGAAGAGAAATTGAAAAAAAGACGTCTTGCTGATATCGGATACACCAACCTTACTGATGATGGATATTGTCCCTTATTTGATGTAAGTGCGCCAAATCAGAACATCCTAGATGTTTCTCATATACCATACTCATCTATAACCTCGTCATTTTTTGATATACAGAGCTTAGGTTACATTCCAAATATCCATAAGTACATTGAAAAAGGAGTCACAGAGAACGAAAAGGATTCTCTACTGATTAATCTCAATGAGAATCCTAAAAAAAAGAAAAAAATAGAAAAATTCATACCCGAGAATTACAATCCCCTCTATCAGAAACATGTCAATACAAGTGAGCCCGTTTTAACTCTTAGAAAGAGAGTTGGTAGATGTGGAATTACCTACATCGATAGAAAATCCTTGATCAGGAAACCTGAAGATAAAGTCTCTGACGGAACCGATTCGGATATCGAGTCATTAGAACAGAAGGAAAGGTTTGAAGACAGATGGAAATATGACAATGATTTAAACTATTTAGATATTGAGAATGAACCATTCAGCGATGACCCATCAAAATTGAATTCTATTTCGAACGACACACAAGTTATTAGGTTTGGTGGTATGCTTTTATCTAAAGCTTATGAAACATTGAAGGAGGCCATTATTCATCAAAGACAACAGGTGTATTATCAACAGCTTCAAAGATTACAGCAACACAGAGCTGTACAGCAGCAATTACAGCAACAGCAGAAAACATCCACACAGACTAATAGCGACCAAAGACAAGGCTCTCAAGGTCGCTCTAATTCCAACCAGATCAACGGTGCAGGTTCGCTGCAATCTCCAAACCCTAGTACCGCTTCATTAAATAAACCTGGCGTTAACAGAGCCAATAATAGTAAAAGTCCAATTAAGACCGAGAATTGAGAAGATGTATAATACTGGTTTTTTCTCTCTCCCCACCCCCACCTCGATCATTCCCCTCCTCAGATTTGATTTACATTGTATGATAAGTTTAGTTTGTTTCCTGGCAATTAATTTTTTCATGGTCACGGTTTTGCGTTCCTTTTCTTCCTCTGTGCTCTACTCCATCTCATTGTATATAGTAGAAAGAGACATTTTAACACCATTGAACTGCAAACGTAGTGTATCTGTCACATCAGGCGACAAAGCCATTAGAGGCAATCAACGCTCACTGTGTGTTAGCAAACTGGTAACTGGTTGAATTCTGTGTTACATAATCTAGAAACAGCCCTTCCAGTTCCCGAAAGAGTGGTCATCAAATGTCATCATTATCCGCTGTGCTGACTTCCACGAGCTTCTTCTTATTGGGACTCTCCATGGTTCTGATAATGCTGTTTTCAGTTGACGTGGAAACAGAGTTTAAATGTTCCATCGCTTCGATAGGGTAGACGCCTGTCTTAGAATTGTAGAGTATAATCCCATTTATCTTGGAATCATTTCTTTCTTGTCTTTTATAAAAGATGCTTGTAACCCAAACCCATACAATCAAAGTCGCATCAATGCATGTAGTGTATGTATAACCCCTGTGAAATTCTGGTGCGTGAGATGTTGGATAGGTTATTGTTCCCAACCATGCGGAGAATTGATTCGAAAACATGTTGCAAATACACAACACAATGGCTCGTTCTTGAGGATCATATCTCATCACATCATTAATCCAAGCATAAACTACAGATGATATGGTTATACCAAAATAACCAATAAAGAAAGCATACCATTTCAGAAATTCAGGAACATTCCAAATTGAAAGAATCAAAGAACCGGAGAAATTGATGATCTCACCCCAAGTTATTGCAATGGTTCTTGAATGAATAAAATCTGCTGAGAAGCAAACAGAAATGATGAACACTATTCCCAACGCTGGAGGGATTGATGTCAATCTATTCAGGTGAGGCGTGGAATATCTATCTAGAGATTTCATCCATAATGCAAATCCATTGTATCCATTGTTAGAACTTTGCCAGAACAATGCATCTAAAATCATTAGAACATAAACACGCCAACTGGTTAAAATGTTTCTCCAGAGTTGCTTGTCGAAGAAAGGTGGTGGGTCTTTTGATGGGGGGATAATATTTGCATCTCTCAATCTCTTCCTGGCGAGTTTGATATCTTCGTCAGTGAGAAAAAGTGAGTGGCAGTTATACGGGGTACCAGGAACCATGTACAGCGCAAGAATTCCAATTGGAATCGTTATAATTCCATCAATCAGAAACATCCATCTCCATCCAGATAATCCCATAAACCCATCCAAATGTGTGTAGATAACAGCTTGGAGCTGGCCAGAAGTTATGGCACCAACCATCTGACCTGTATAGAAAAGGCCACCTCGTCTACCTAGCTCATCAGGCTTGTACCAAGATCCTAGCAGATAATGAATCATCATGAAATACCCAGCTTCAAAAGAGCCAACGAAAAACCGGCATACTTGTAATTGACCAACTGTATTGACACTGCTTATTATAAGCGTAAAGATGCTCCATAGCACATCCCCAAAAAAAAACATGTAGTGCATGGGGACTCTTGGGAACATGTACATATAGAAAATCTGAAATATCACCGTACCAGCATTGAATAGGGCAACTGTATTTGAGTAGTCATCACCACCCATACTTAGTTCTTCCTTCATTCCAGAAACATAAGCATTTGCCAAGTTCGATTGATCCAAATTCTTTGCCCAATAAGATATAACAGCAAATGACACAATCAAAAGATCTAATTTGCAGACTAATTTTCGCTCTCTAGGACTATTATTTTCATCAAACCAAGCCCACGAATTTTTCTTCTGTACTACCGATTGTGGATACCTATACTCATACTCATTAAAGAAGCTATACCACCTCCTATTTGCCTCATCTCTGTACTCGTAGACCTTCGGTTCGGTCACTTCATCCTCTGCTGTGTATACCTCAAGCGCTTGCTCGTCCTCAACAGCCCTATAGTGTGGTATAAACTGCCAGTACCATGCATGATAACGCTCCCGTGATAACTCATTCAGACGAGTATACTCAGGCATAGCCGTACCTGCTATACCTGTACTCCATCATGTTCAACTCAACGTCTCTGCAACTTCTCTTTCCTTCCCATGAGATGTTGCTATTGCTCGCCACAATCGGTCGCACAGAAAATAAGTTCATAGACTCCGCTCCGATTTCCTTCTTCAGAAAACACGAGAGATTGGCAGCTTTGTTATTAGAGAGTAGTAATCTACTGATATTTCTCTTGACTTACATGAATAATGTTATTCTCAATGCAATGTGTCATAATCGTTAACTATATATATATTTTATTGCTTTTCAGCATCACTGTCCGCTTCAATTTCATGCTCGGAATGGTTAGCCTCGATATTCAGCTCCCCCTCTTTAACATTGACATGAACAGTCTCTGTGTTCTTTATTTGACCTTTCAACAGATATGTAGCTAACGGGTTCAATAGTCTCTTTTGAATAAGTCTATTAAGAGGTCTGGCACCATATAAGTTATCATATCCATTTTTAGCCAACCACTCTTTGGCATCGTCATCAACTTCTAGTTTGATTCTCTTTTCGTTTAGTCTTTCCTGAACTTCTCCAAGTCTGATCTCGAGAATTTTACGCAACACATCTTTGGACAATCTATTGAATACCAGGATATCATCAATTCTATTGATGAATTCAGGTGGGTAGCTGCGTTTCATAGCCTCAATAACCTTGGCTTTTGATGATTCTGAAACAATGCCACTATCATTCTTAATCTCCTCATCTTGTAATAATATGTCTTGTCCAATATTAGAGGTCATGACAATGATCGTGTTTCTAAAATCAACAGTTGTACCTTGAGAATCAGTTAACTTCCCTTCATCCAAAACCTGTAGTAGAACTTTGCAGACGTCAGGGTGTGCTTTTTCGAATTCATCAAATAAAACGACAGAATAAGGTTTCCGTCTAACGGCTTCAGTCAATTGACCACCGCTTTCACTCATCACATAACCTGGTGGCGCTCCAATCAATCTCGATACCGTATGTTTTTCTTGAAACTCTGACATATCAAATCTTATAACGTTACTGGCATCATCAAATAAAAACTCAGCTAACGATTTGGTCAGCTCAGTTTTCCCCGTACCTGTTGGTCCTAAGAACATGAAACTTGCAATTGGTCGTTTATCACTTGTCAATCCGGCTCTTTGTAGTCTTACTGCATCTGAAACTGCGTGTATGGCTTCATCTTGACCAACAACACTCTTTTTCAAGGAATCCTCCATATATAGCAAACGATCCTTGTCTCCTTTCAAAACTGTGTCTATTGGGATACCAGTCATCTTTGAGATGACTTTTGAAATATCATCTGCAGTAACAGACTCGTGAAGTAAACCGCTTGATGGAGCCTTCTGATTGTCAGCATTCTCGCTAAGAGCAACTTTTCTCTCCAACTCAGGGATTTTAGCATATCTCAGTTCAGATGCCTTTCCATAATTGCCTTCTCTTTGAGCAATCTCCAGGTCAACCTTGGCTTGTTCCAATTCCTTCTTGGAGTTTTTTATTGATTCGATTTCAGCTCTCTCATCGTCCCAAATTTTAGTTAATCTCGCAAGTTCATCCTCTTTTGATTTCAATTCTGCCTCCAGTTTATCGCGTCTCTCAACGGAAAGTGGATCAGTCTCCTTTTTCAATGATTCTAATTCGATCTGTATAGTCATTATGGATCTATCAAGAGCTTGGATTTCATCAGGCTTAGACTCATGTTGTAATCTCAAAACTGCGCAAGCTTCATCGACCAAATCAATTGCCTTATCTGGTAAAAATCTATCGGTAATATAACGATTTGAAAGGACGGCAGCAGAAACCAATGCTGCATCAGCAATTCTAACTCCATGATGAACTTCATAACGTTCTTTTAATCCTCTTAGAATACTTATTGTGTCACCAACACTTGGTTCATTCAGTATTATCGGTTGAAATCTTCTTGATAATGCAGGATCCTTTTCGATGATCTTGTATTCATCCAGTGTAGTGGCACTGATACATCTCAATCCTCTTGCAAGTTTTGGCTTTAGGATGTTGGACGCGTCCATGGAGCCATCAGTTTTACCAAGGCCAAGAAGCATATGAACTTCATCAATGAACACTATAATCTCGCCATTTGCTTTATCAATTTCATCCAGAACAGACTTCAGTCTCTCTTCAAACTCCCCTCTGAATTTAGCACCAGCTATCAAAGCACCGAGGTCCAATGCAACCAGTTGCTTGTTCTTCAGACTTTCTGGAACTTCGCCCTTAACAATTCTCTGAGCCAATCCATCAATTAAACTCGTTTTACCCACACCGGCACGACCGATCAAAACAGGATTGTTCTTGGTTCTTCTCGATAATATCTGGATAGCCCTACGGATCTCATCATCTCTTCCAATGACAGGGTCCAATTTACCTTGTTCAGCTAACTTAGTTAAATTCGTACCGAATTGTTCTAGTGCTGGTTTTTGAGGTTCCTCTTGTTGTTGATTCATATTCATCCTGAACGGACCACCACCGCTTGCAAATCTTTTCCCAGTGAGTGCTGGTATGGTGCTCAGCATCGGAAGATATCTCCCGGTATGACTGGTAGGAGTTGTTCTCATAGTGAGTCTCTGGCTAGAGAATGATCTTGAGAGTGATCTTGAGAATGAACGCTGCGTACATAGCAGTTCTTGGCGAAAAGCCTTTTGTACACTTGTTTGAACTCTTCTGTTAAACATTTTACTATCAATTCCCGTTTATTTCAACTTTTGAGCATGTCCTTTACAAGAAAGTACTTTGCTTTTATATAGTAAGAATACGTCAAACTTTCTGGAACTTACTAGAATAATCATTGATACGGCCACGACTATCGGACGATAAAGCAGTCCTGGTCTTTAAAGGACCACTTACTGTTCGGTCTACAATGCTACAAGGCTTTAGAGAAAGAATATCATTGTCTACAGTCATTGAACTCTGTTATTAGATCAGTACAATTATACTTTTGAACCTCTATTTGTCGTTGCTTCGTAACATTTACTTTTTGTGATTGTTTGCTGAGGATGTCTCTTCTAGCGTAGAAGGAGTTTCTCTTAGATAAGTGTGGTCGATATTGAACTCAGGATGGTTTTCACCAAGTACATAGGACAATTGAGACACTTCTGAGATTGAAGAGGATGAGACACGGGGTGATTCTATATCTGTCAGACTGAAAAGTTGAACATCTTGGTCTCCACGGTGGCTGAAGCTTGTATCTCTAGAAGCATGATCCTGTCGTGGTTTTGCAAATTTATGAAAGCTATTTTTGATCTTGGTTATGGGTATCATCCGCCCTAATTTCTTTATACATTGTCTCTTCGGGGCTGGTGGTGCTGTGTCTGCGTAATTCCTGAAGTAATCAGCGTTGGATATCTTCCTTCCCAGCACTGCAGCTTTTTCATGTTTCATTTCCAAACTCTTCATCGTTCGTATCCACTCCCAGGATACGGTGAGAACGCACAATAACGAAAAAGTAAAGATATATATAGACCAGCTTTTGGAGTCTGTGGAGGCAATACTGAAGGCGTAGAAGACAAAGGGGGATATGAACGTTAACCACGCAAATATAGCCAAGGCTAGAGTTGTGCTATGGTACGCAAAGACTCTTTTCTTGAACGAATAGCCAATTATTATTGCTTCGTACAGAGCAATAGTAGCGAGGTAAAAGATGTAGTTCATTATTCTTAAAACGTCGAATGCGGTTTTACCTGAAACATCATCTTTCTGGTTCCAACTAACTATTCCATAAGATAGTGCAAATGCCAAATCTATCAAGCACAAAATTCCCCCAAAAATTCGAATTTTCTTTCTATGCTTATAGTTGCTGATTTGAGCGACGATCCCAACATACGAAACGAATATCAGCCAAACCCCAACACATCGTGTAATGGTGTTTTTCAGCGAATATGTTATGGATAATGTAAGATCCTCCATGTCAGTATAGTCTTTCTTGTACTGTTCCGTAAGTGAGCATGTGAATCGTGCTAGCATCTCTGTATGCCTTATAGAGTAGAATAGTACCGTAATTATCAGTACCTTTGGTATTGTGCTAGGATCTAAGAGAAGCAATAATAGTTGCATCCAACTTGCTGTAACCACACCTGTAAGCACAAAGCATATCGTAACAACCCCACCAACGAACGAATTTTTATTCAGTTCTGTTGGCTTAAGATTGGCAGCGGCTATAGTGAGATTGTAAAATAGATCTGTGGTATTGAAAGACGAAGCAGAAACGTTCGTAATGAAGTAAACGGGATAAGAAATTTGATAAAACTCAGCCTCGAAACTGTTATTCAGCGTCCCAGCAGTGAGTTGATACACGTCAAAAGAGCCAAGTGTACCATCTATAACCTCCTCCCAGTTCTCGTAGATTTCTGAAAGATCGCTCATGCTTTCACAGGTGCGCCAGTTAATACAACGTATGGGTCTGGTCTTTCTTTCTCATATCCAGTTAACAGTATCGGTGGTAATTTGATAATTACTCAATATAGTAATTCCTGTTTAGGTATTATCATCTACGTTGGTGCGAGATTAAAAAAAAAAAAAAAAAAAAAAAAAAAAAAAAATTCCAAAAAAAATTTATATAAAACCGAATCCTTTTCCTATAGCTGTT